>CM032452.1:131693896-131896396 GCA_019049505.1 Pachyrhynchus sulphureomaculatus | reverse complement strand
TATTCTGTTCTTCATTGCTATTACGCTGTTATATTTTTGGTTCATAGGGTGATTTGAAAAATAATTAATAAACCTGTTGGAAGCTGTAGGTTTCTGATACCAATTCAAAATTAACACATTATCCCCAGTTCTAATGACCTGTGTATCCAAAAAAGGGATGCTACCATTATTCTCATGCTCGATGGTAAATTGCAAATGACTGTTGAAAGAGTTAAAAGTATCTAACATTTTTTTAGTAGAATTAGCAGGTACCGAACAAATGATATCGTCCACGTATTTATAAATGAATGGGACATCAAACTGAAGTTGTGCCAATACCACATCAAGCAAATGATCCAAAACTATATTGGCCAACACGGGACTTATGGGAGATCCCATTGGGGTTCCAAATATTTGTTTATAAAATCCATTGTTGAACCCGAAATATGTGTGTTCAAAAATAAATCTTATGAGTCTCATGAAATTGATACTTGACAACGTAGTGTGCGCTTCAATCAACAACCACTTGTCTTCCAGGATTTTTAAAACCAGATCAACGGGAATGTTGGTAAATAAGGAGACCACGTCCAACGATATCAACACATGACCTTGTGGTAATCGCAACCCATCTATCATGTTTACAAAAGAGAAAGTATCTTTTATATTATAATCTGTAATGTCTGATAGAGCATTTTTTAATATATTAGACAGGAATTTTGAAATGTTATAAGTAGTGGCATTAATTGAGCTTACAATTGGTCTTAAAGGTATGCCGGGTTTATGTACTTTTGGAAGACAGTACAATTTGGGGAAATGTGAATTATAAACCGACAGGCGTCTTGCGACCCCCACACTTATTTGGTTGTTTGTTTTAAGTTCCTTTATTAAGTTGTTATATGAAGCCTGTATTGTTGTGGTTGGATCTGTACTCAGTTGTGTGTATGTTGATGAATCGCTTAATAATAACTCAGTCTTGGCAATATATTCAGTTTTATCCATTACCACGGTACAACCGCCCTTGTCAGCCTGTAGGAGATATATGTCTGGATGATTCTTTAGAAATTTTTTTGTTTTTTCGTAAATACAGCTAAGTTGTGATATGTTATTGTTATGAGAGTTGTGTAGGTAATTTGTAACCAAATTTGTTACTCTAGCTCTCAAAATATCCTTAGACATGTCAGGAATTTCTTCTATGATATTTTCTACCTGTGCTAAGAATACATCCATTCGTAAATGTTCTTTTTTTATTGGAATACCAAATTTAGGCCCTAACGATAAAAAATTAGCTATATCACGCGGAATTTCTGTATTAGATATATTTCTAAACCAACTGTCATTGTTGTAAAATAAGACATCAGTGGATGCGTACCTGTCAGACAACTTATTAAACTTGATTATATTTTTCTTTTTTATTACTCCAAACAACCAGTTATATCTACTCTGTATGTTTTAAAAACGGGACATCAGTTCGATTTTGCCAATGTGGAAGTTTTGGAGAGAGTAAATAATTACAAGGATCGGCTGTTTCTTGAAATGTGTCACATAAATAGACATAAGGATTGTGTTAATTATAGGGCAGATACCAGTAAATTAAGTGTAATGTATTGTAATATTTTAAACTTATAAATTTTACAAGTCAATAGCTGAACCACCTTATGCATAACTAAACCACTGTATTTGATGATCGTTTTTTTTTTTTTTTTTTTTTTTTTTTTTTTTTTTTGGTCCGATTTCGGATTTATAGCCTAGATTAGTTCATTGTTAACTGTTATTTGTCACTGTGCATAAGTATTTTCTTGTTTCTGTTATGTGTCTAATGTAGTCGATGTTCTTTTATTTTTATAAATGTTGTGACCATCTCTTAGTTGGTAAGTTTTTAAAATAACTATTTATTTACAAATAAATTTCCTGACACACTGTTTTTTTTTCTAAAAATTATAGTTTCTCCTGATGAAGTTGTGAAGTACAACGAAATATAGAGAGTTTAACAGCAATCGAGTGTTAATTGTCACAGACCGCAAACCCGATAAATTAAAAAAAAAAAAAAAACCTTTTTGCTATCAAAGTACGGTCGATAAATCTACATTTATTTATTATATTTACTGATGGGTTACTATCAAGAAATTAGCAATACCTATGGAATGCATATCGTTCGTTTGATGAAACAGTGGGCCAGTATTAACAAGAAATTGGCCAATTACATAAATCGACGTATTTTCTTACTAAAATGTAGAAAATTAAACATTTTTCCGCGACACATCATGGACGGCAGAAAATCTGTTCATAGTTTATTATTCACCAGTGACAACAATATGACGAATATGATAGACCGATTTATAACTAGGTTAAGTTCAAAATTGTTATCCTTAGAAATAAAAATAACATGTGACCACATTTCAAGACTAGAGCGAAAAATCACGTTTATTAAGCAGGAGGTCAGAGGGATGATCCCTATTAATATTTTCACAAATTATGACCACCGGCAAAAGAGTAGATATAACTAGTTGTTTGGAGTAATAAAAAAGAAAAATATAATCAAGTTTAATAAGTTGTCTGACAGGTACGCATCCACTGATGTCTTATTTTACAACAATGACAGTTGGTTTAGAAATATATCTAATACAGAAATTCCGCGTGATATAGCTAATTTTTTATCGTTAGGGCCTAAATTTGGTATTCCAATAAAAAAAGAACATTTACGAATGGATGTATTCTTAGCACAGGTAGAAAATATTATAGAAGAAATTCCTGACATGTCTAAGGATATTTTGAGAGCTAGAGTAACAAATTTGGTTACAAATTACCTACACAACTCTCATAACAATAACATATCACAACTTAGCTGTATTTACGAAAAAACAAAAAAATTTCTAAAGAATCATCCAGACATATATCTCCTACAGGCTGACAAGGGCGGTTGTACCGTGGTAATGGATAAAACTGAATATATTGCCAAGACTGAGTTATTATTAAGCGATTCATCAACATACACACAACTGAGTACAGATCCAACCACAACAATACAGGCTTCATATAACAACTTAATAAAGGAACTTAAAACAAACAACCAAATAAGTGTGGGGGTCGCAAGACGCCTGTCGGTTTATAATTCACATTTCCCCAAATTGTACTGTCTTCCAAAAGTACATAAACCCGGCATACCTTTAAGACCAATTGTAAGCTCAATTAATGCCACTACTTATAACATTTCAAAATTCCTGTCTAATATATTAAAAAATGCTCTATCAGACATTACAGATTATAATATAAAAGATACTTTCTCTTTTGTAAACATGATAGATGGGTTGCGATTACCACAAGGTCATGTGTTGATATCGTTGGACGTGGTCTCCTTATTTACCAACATTCCCGTTGATCTGGTTTTAAAAATCCTGGAAGACAAGTGGTTGTTGATTGAAGCGCACACTACGTTGTCAAGTATCAATTTCATGAGACTCATAAGATTTATTTTTGAACACACATATTTCGGGTTCAACAATGGATTTTATAAACAAATATTTGGAACCCCAATGGGATCTCCCATAAGTCCCGTGTTGGCCAATATAGTTTTGGATCATTTGCTTGATGTGGTATTGGCACAACTTCAGTTTGATGTCCCATTCATTTATAAATACGTGGACGATATCATTTGTTCGGTACCTGCTAATTCTACTAAAAAAATGTTAGATACTTTTAACTCTTTCAACAGTCATTTGCAATTTACCATCGAGCATGAGAATAATGGTAGCATCCCTTTTTTGGATACACAGGTCATTAGAACTGGGGATAATGTGTTAATTTTGAATTGGTATCAGAAACCTACAGCTTCCAACAGGTTTATTAATTATTTTTCAAATCACCCTATGAACCAAAAATATAACAGCGTAATAGCAATGAAGAACAGAATAACACATATTAGCCACGAGAGTTACCTGCCTGCCAATCTGACCAAGTTATATAAAATTTTTTCCAACAACGGGTATCCAAAACACATTTTGAAAAAACTTATTTACAATTCTAACAATTTTGATGGCCCTACAGAGGAAACTCACAATGTTCTCAGATATAAAAAGTTACCGTTTGTGCGCGGATTAACAGATTCAATGGTTTCCATCTTCAAAGATTTTCCACACATTAAAATAGTTAAATATAACAGTCTCAGTAGCCGTACCTTGTTTACCCAACTCAAACAGAGACCCCCTCTACTTTATAACACCAATGTAGTTTACAAGTTGTCCTGTTTGGGTTGTGTTTCATGTTATATCGGACAGACATCGCAGTGGATAAAACAAAGGATTACACAACACAAAAGCGATTGTCGAATAAGTAAGAGGTCATGTGCCTTAGTTGACCATGTTTTAAAAACGGGACATCAGTTCGATTTTGCCAATGTGGAAGTTTTGGAGAGAGTAAATAATTACAAGGATCGGCTGTTTCTTGAAATGTGTCACATAAATAGACATAAGGATTGTGTTAATTATAGGGCAGATACCAGTAAATTAAGTGTAATGTATTGTAATATTTTAAACTTATAAATTTTACAAGTCAATAGCTGAACCACCTTATGCATAACTAAACCACTGTATTTGATGATCGTTTTTTTTTTTTTTTTTTTTTTTTTTCGTTTTTGGTCCGATTTCGGATTTATAGCCTAGATTAGTTCATTGTTAACTGTTATTTGTCACTGTGCATAAGTATTTTCTTGTTTCTGTTATGTGTCTAATGTAGTCGATGTTCTTTTATTTTTATAAATGTTGTGACCATCTCTTAGTTGGTAAGTTTTTAAAATAACTATTTATTTACAAATAAATTTCCTGACACACTGTTTTTTTTTTCTAAAAATTATAGTTTCTCCTGATGAAGTTGTGAAGTACAACGAAATATAGAGAGTTTAACAGCAATCGAGTGTTAATTGTCACAGACCGCAAACCCGATAAATTAAAAAAAAAAAAAAAAACCTTTTTGCTATCAAAGTACGGTCGATAAATCTACATTTATTTATTATATATATATATATATATATATATATATATATATATATATATATATATATATATATACATATACATACATGTATATGTATATATATATATATATATATATATATATATATATATATATATATATATATATATACATACATACATACATACATACATACATACATACATACATACATACATACATACATACATACATACATACATACATACATACATACATATATGTATATATATATATATATATATATATATATATATATATATATATATATATATATATATATATATATATATATATATATATATGTTAATGATGTGAGGGAGGGGATCAGAGAAATTGCTTCATATATATCATGCCCAACGCCTTTTCGAAAGTTCTGAAAATTGTGTTATCTTTCCTTATTTTCCATTTCCATAACCGTAAAGGTTAACGAGGTAGGAGAGAAGGTTAGAGAGGTTGCATATTATATATCATGTTATAAGTATAGGGTTTTAGAATTCTTTCTATCAAGTAATCTGAATATTACGTTTTCGCTATTTTCATTTAATTGAAGATATAGTGAGTTCAAGAAAAAAAAAACCGGTCAAGTGCAAGTTGAACTTGCACAATTAGTGTTCCGTACGTTGATTGTTTTTAAAATAAAAATTTTTGTTAGGGTGGTATAAAATGATCAGTGACTTCACAAAACACACCCCAAATGAGTTTTCAACAAAGTTTGTTTCCAATCTTTACTGAAAACTGGTGACCTTGAAATTTTGTTTTTTTTTATATACCAAATAGATTATTAAAGGTAATGCACTCGTGATAATTTTCGTTCAATCTATACCCCGTGGAGAATATTCCAGAATTTTTTCAAAATTTTTTGGTCAGTACTTTTCGAGATAAGGTAGGGGACAGCGATTTTTTAAAAGTAATACGAAGAAAAGTGTGGGCAAGTATTACATTATATATATATTTTTTACTCGTGTTTTCACAAGCTTTCATTTGACACCACACTCGATGACCTAGTAAAAAAAATTTTTTTTCACTTCCGATTTCACTCCTCAAAACAAACCCCTTAAGTCAAAATTTATGTTACGGTGGTATAAAATGATCAGTGACTTCACAAAACACACCCCAAATGAGTTTTCAATAAAGTTTGTTTCCAATCTTTACCGAAATCTGATGACCTTGAAATTTTTGTTTTTTTATATACCATATAAATTATTAAAGGTAATGCACTCGTGATAATTTTCGTTCAGTCTACACCCCGTGGAGAATATTCCAGAATTTTTTCGAAATTTTTTGATAAGTACTTTGCGAGATAAGGCCCGGGACAGCGATTTTTCGCGAATTTTTAAAAATAATACAAATAAAAGTGCGCGCAAGTATAATATTATATATATATTTTTTACTCGTGTTTTCACAAGCTTTCATTTGACACCACACTCGATGACCTAGTAAAAAAATTTTTTTTTTCACTTCCGACTTCACCCCCCAAAACTAACCCCTTAAGTCAAAATTTAATTCTCAAAACTACATGGCTCTGATGAGGCCATCAATTCCTATATTATTACCAAATTTCACCTTTCTATGTCAAATAGTTTCGGAGAAAATCGGGTGTGACAGACAGACAGACAGACACCGAAGTGATCTTATAAGTGTTCCGTACGGAACACTAAAAAGACGGGTTAGAGGGGTATTTCGAATATATTGTATTATTTGTAAATTTCAGAATGCCTGAAGTCAACGAATCTAATTATTATTATGTTACTTTCTTTGTTGAAGGAAATCTTGTCTTAGTACGTTCCTTGCTAGAGGAAAGTGATGAAATTACGTTCTCAGGTTTTTGCTTTTCTTTAGGTTTTAAAGTTCCTGGATCATGAAAAACCTAGTCACTTATTTTCGTCGCTCTGTTGCCACGTAAACTTTTGAATGGAATGAGGTATCTTCTTCTTAGTTTGTTATTCATATTTTTGTATTGTTGATTAGTTTCTTCTGTATAATTAATATTTTTCCGTTATAAGTTTCGGAAATCAGATAAAATTATTATCCTTTTTATTTAAATATAGTATTGGTATTAGCTCGCTCAGAACTTCATATGCAACTGTATGTATAAAATTCTTCAAAAAAAGAAAAATTTGTCAGTAATTAAGAAATAAACGTAACGGTCATAGTAAGAATATATTATACAAACAATATTACACCGTTTTCCAGTTTATTACAGAAATGTTAAAAAACTATGTTTGTGTGGGAGGGAGAGAAAATGGAAATTCCGACAGTTTCCAACGTGTTGATTTTTTTTGAGAATATTTACAACTATTAGGTTATAACATCTTTAATTTAAAACCCAACTAAATATATTGATTGTAAAAAATGTATAATACATTTATATAAATGCGCATATAAACGTAATACTGCGTAGGTAGACCCACTGAAAAAACTTAAACAAGGTATCAAGTTTATTAAAAATAAAACATTACGGGATTATTTTTATTTTTCTCCTCTTTTTATTTATTGTTACAAGGCAGATGTTCAGAAAAATTCTGAAATCATTAAGTGTTTTAAATATGAACACATAAAATTCCCGAAATTTAAGTGAGAGAGTTCATGTCCTAATAATAATAAAGAACTGATATAATGAGTTTACTTTCTAAATAAATAATCGTGTTACTTCCATTTCCATAATAAAGCTATTTATAAATTTGTAGATTACTACATATGGTGTCTCGAAACCAATGATTTCATGTACTCCATAGATAAATAAATAGTTTCGTATCTTAACTCATTCTAACAACGTGAAGCCAGAAAGGCACGCCAAATGTCGATTGAACTAATATGAACAGCTCTTTCTTCTTCAGTTTCTCTTTTTGTCGTGTGCTTTTCACTCTCTTGCTTTGATCAGATCAAAAGATTATTAACGGCCAAAAAGAATCTTTATGTTATAATAGTGTACTTTCGTCTTATTTGACGCAAAGTTTTATGAATAGGTTACAAGGGTGTTTTTTCAGTTATCAACTTAGCCATAAAAGTGACATTATGCAAATTACTGTCGTTCTAAATATTTTAACGAAATTTTGTACAAGTTCGTTGCGTTCTTGTGACATTTTTGGAAAAAAGATCCGCAATTAATGGAGGGATTTACTGAAAGACATTCCAAAACCTAAAGAAACGTTTAACTTTATGGAGAACCAAAATTTTAATGTTACACGATAAGTGCATAATCTATAAGGCTCGTACCCTTTAGTCTTGATTTAGCGCTCTGTGACTTATTTTTCATTAAATATCTGAGAAAAGACCTCAGAAGGTACCAATAAAACATTTTTTGGATTAAATTAAATGCCACGAGAAACACTAGACTAAGTTTATTAGTGTAGATGGTAGTTACGTAGAAGAATATACGTGGATAATAGAAAAATTGCTGTTTTCTACTCAATTTTAAACAAAACTCAAAACTAGCATAACCATAATTTAAAATAATCAAATGTTTATTTTTTAAATTATTATAAATAATGTTTAATTTTGGTAAATACAAAATAATCTATTTAAATACATTTGATGTCAAAAATTTACGACATTTTTTAATGTTACGAAAGTAGAAGTAATAATTATGCAAACATTAATTTAAAATTTATATGTAAATGTTTTGAAGTTAATTGCCAGTAAATTGGCCAATTTTTTTCTGTTACTTTATATTTGTATTCTCTCTTCCGTAAACTAATTTATCAATATACATACTTGAAAAGAGGGACTTTAAAATAACTATATTATGTGTTATGAACCTTTATTCTTTCCTATTTTCTAAAGTTATTATTTTATTTTGTGTAATTATTTTATTTTACCAAAATAATTATTTCCCTACATTAATAATTAAGTTTCATGTACAGGAGATAAAATTAACTGAAAATTCCTAGAAAAACTCAAAAAAATAGACTCTTATATCTCACGGTAAAAGTCAGATATTATATATATCCACCCTGTATAAACATCAAACATTAAATATCAATATTTCCTAAAGATTTCTCTTCCAATTTAATTATATGATAGGTTGAATTGTTTCAATTTGATGTTATATTTTTATATTATTAAATAATTCTTTGAGAACGATAATAATAATACAAACAAAATGTAAAATTTTAACTATAATAGATGGGTATTTATTGAAAGTCATTTAACAGAAATGTGAGGTTTGCGAATCATCCTCAGACATATTCAGATTTTGTTACTACTGTGGGTGCTTCAATTTGTAAAATTTAGGTTTTTCATTATTTTATAACTTTTAGATTATATATGCCAATGAAAACTTTTTTTTAATAAAAATACAAGAATAAATAATAAAAAAAACATACAGTTCGAAAAATGCACATTAAATTTGAATATCTCATCTGTTTATATCTATAATCTATAATATATATAAAACTAGCCGGGCCCGCGGCTCCGCTCGCGTGGACTTGGTTCACTACTATCGTCACTGCTTATTCCTTATGTTACCTAACGTAATAAAATATCTCCCATTATTTCCCCTTATCTCCCAATATTTCTCCTTATCTCCCATTATCTCTACATAATTTCCATTATCTAGGCTTATCTCTGCTCATCTCCCATTATTTCTCCTTATCTCCCATTATTTCTGCTTAACTCCCATTATCTCACCTTATTTCCCATTATCTAGGCTTATCTCGACTTATCTCGCAATATTTTTCCTTATCTCCCATTATTTCTCCTTATCTTCCATTATCTCACCATAACTTCCATTATCTAGACTTATTTCTGCTTATCTCCCATTATTTCTCCTTATCTCCCGTTATACTTATTTCCCATTATCTCACCTTATCTTCCATTATCGAGGCTTATCTCGACTTATCTCCCATTACTTCTTCTTATCTCCCATTATCCCACCTTATCTCCCATTATCTAGGCTTATATCGAATTATATAGAACATATGTATAAATTTATAAAAACACGTAAATCGGATAAGTGGTTCTCGAGTGATAAGCGCACTAACGGACAGACAGACAGATAGAGAGACGTTACATTTTATATATTATATTCTTTGCTACATGATATTGTTCCATATTTAATGCTTTAGGCAGTGTATTGCAAGAGAACGCGCTAGCGACAAACTTCTCTCCGACTTGATTCACTATTATCGTCACTGCTTATTCCTTATGTCACCTAACGTCATAAAATTTATCCTATAACCTGGCCAGAGAACATATGTATGTTTAAAAAAAAAAAAAAACACGTAAGTCGGATAATTGGTTCTCCAGTGATAAGCGCACTAACGGACAGACAGACAGAGAGACATTGCATTTTATATATATTATAGATATTCTTTGCTCCATGATATTGTTCCATATTTAATGGTTTAGCATGTTTAAAAAAAGCACGTAAATCGGATAAGTGGTTCTCCAGTGATAAGCGCACAAACGGACAGACAGAGAGACGTTGCATTTTATATATATTATAGATATTCTTTGCTACATGATATTGTTCCATATTTAGTGGTTTTGGCAGTGTATTGCAAACGAACGCGCTAGCGACAAACTTTTTTCCGACTTCATTCACTATTTTACGTCACTGCTCATTCTTTATGCTACCTATCGTAATAAAATATAGCCTATAACCTGGCCAGAGAACATATGTATGTTTTTTAAAAAAAAAGTACGTAAATCGGATAAGTGGTTCTCCAGTGATAAGCGCACTAACGGACAGATAGACAGACAGAGAGACGTTGCATTTTATATATATTATAGATGCAACGTCTCTCTGGCTGTCTATCTGTCCGTCCGTTAGTGCGCTTATCACTCTAGAACCATTTATCCAATTTACGTGCTTTTTTTTAAAACATACATATTTTCTCTGGCCAGGTTATAGGCTATATTTTATTACGTTAGGTAACATAAGGAATAAGCAGTGACAATAATAGTGAATGAAGTCGGAAAAAAGTTTGCCGCTAGCGCGTTCTCTTGCAATACATTGCCTAAACCATTAAATATGAAACAATATCATGAAACAAAGAATACAATATATATCAACTGTAACGTCTCATTGTTTGTCGGTCCGTTAGTGCGCTTATCACTCGAAAACCACTTATCCGATTTACATGTTTTATTTTTTAATTTATACATTTGTTCTCTGGCCAGGTTATCTATAATATGTAATATATATAAAATGCGACGTCTCTCTGTCTGTCTGTATGTCCGTTAGTGCGCTGATCATTCGAGAACCACTTATCTGATTTATGTGCTTTTTTTTTTTAAACATACATATATTCCATGGCCAGGTTATAGGATATATTTTTTTACGTTAGATAACATAAGGAGTAAGTAGTAAAGATAATAGTGAATCAAGTTGGAAAACAGTTTGCCGCTAGGGGGTTCTCTTGCAATACACTGCCTAAACCATTAAATATGGAACAATATCATATAGCAAAGAATATAATATATAAAACGCAACGCCTCTCTGTCTGTCTCTCCGTTAGTGTGCTTATCATTCGAGAAGCACTTATTCGATTTACGTGATTTTTTTAAAAACATATATATGTTCTCTGGCCAGGTTATAGAATATATTTTATTACGTTAGATAATATAGGGAATAAGCAGTGACAATAATAGTGGATCAAGTCGAAAAAATTTGCCGCCAGCGTGGTCTCTTGCAATACCTAACAAAACCGTTAAATATGGAACAATATCATGTAGCGAGAATTGTGTAGAAAAAAAATCCGCGGTAGCATATATCTATCTATAATAGACAAATACTAATAAACGTTTTTACCATTTAATTGTTCAGTAAATAAATACGCAAAATTCGAACTGTTTTTTTCCCCATTAACAACTTATTATTTATCAAAAAAATTTATTATATAAAACGCAATGTCGCTCTGTCTGCCAACCTGTCCGTTAGTGCGCTTAGCACTCAAGAACCACTTCTCCGATTAATATGTTTTTTTTTTAATTTATACATATGGTCCCTGGCCAGGTTATAGGGTATATTTTATTACGTTAGTAACATAAGGAATAAGTAGTGTCGATAATAGTGAATCAAGCCGGAATAAAGTTTGCTAGCGCGTTCTCTTGCAGTACACTGCCCAAACCATTAAATATGGAACAATATCATGCAGCAAAGAATATAATATATATAAAATGCATATAGTATAGAAAACAAACTGTCAAGTATGACATATCTGATGTGTGGCTAAATTATTAATTATTATGAAGTTGAAAGTAAAAAAAAAATATGTTTCTCGTCATTTAAAAATCCTAAGGCCTGAAAAAAATAAATAAATAACGATTCTCAAGTGAAAGATAAATAAATTTACTTCTCTTTTTAATTTTTTATTTCAACTATTGTAATACTATTTCGTTTGCCAATTATGGTGCCTACTAATCGATAGACCGACAGTCAGACACACACACCGACGCGACGGAAAGGGCAATAAATGTTTTTGTGGTCTAAGAACCTAAAAACGTAAAGAAAAGCAAAAATCGCGGGGGTAATTTTTTCAGGAAGTAAAAACAATAATTTACCTACTGTGCCAAATGTAAATAAATTTCGGTCAAGTTAACTGTTTGTGTTTCTAAAACTTATTCTATAATCAACTCCACTTTTGTTTTCTGTAACTGGCTGTGCTGGTTTAGTATCAACATCGACAGAGCACAAAACAACCAGCTTTTAGATACATGTAAATGGGTTAGTAACTAAAAAGAGACATCTTGACATCTTTAATAAAGTTTTTAGTAAAATATTATTCGCTTTTAACTACCATTAGTAAAATTTAAAAACTGACACCGGTTACATTTTCCCATATAATTGTTACTAGTCCATTCGGTACGCAGGACACTATGTATATACAGGGTGAGGCGACGACAGAGTAAAGTTCATTATCTTATTTGTTTCGGGAATGACAAAAAAATGTTGAATACAATAGTTTTAGGGAATGTTAAGGTGCACAGTTTAAAATTATTTTTGAGTATACAGGGTATTTCAAAAAAGTGTGGCCGATATGGTATAACATATGTTTTTTTAAATGGAACATTCTATTTTCTAATTTATTTTTAAATTCTGCGTAAAATTTTATATCTTTTTTATTAATAATGTTATATACCTAAACCTAGTAGTTTTTCTAATATTTCAGCTTTTTTTAAAAAATACTAGTTTTCAATTTTGTAAAAAATTGCCAGTAGCGCCATTGTTTCTGAAGGTAGAAACTGATAATTGGTACGAGCATTCTATAGATATGAAAAAAGGATATATGTAAAGAAATTTAAGTTAGATGCTACAAGGTGTTCAAAATAAATTTATGCATTTCGACTATTTTAAATTGAAAAATCTGAAATTTTTTAAATGGCACACCCTGTATATTATTATTTTTTCTGATAGATAGCAGTAAGGCTTGACGGAGCGAAGTACTCTAATAGACGTATACGATCTAGAAAATCTTTTCAGTGCTTAATGGAACGGTTTGATGGTAGTGGTAGCGTTAAGTATACGAAACGGAAAGTAGTAAACCAGAATGCTACCAATGAGGAAAAACAAATGGAGATTTTACTTCATGTTGAAGATAATCCCCAGGTCAACAGCCGTCAACTGGCTGACACATCCCAATCTACAGCTAATCGCACCACGAGAAAATACAAGTATTCATATGGAACTACACCAAGAACTTCAAGACCGTGATTGTGAACGACAAGTAAACTTTTGTACCAACATGAATGAAGCAATAGATGCCGATTCAAATTTTTTATCCAAAATAATGTTTTCTGATGAAGCTACTTTTCGCAGTAATGGAGCAGTTAACAGCTATAACATGCATTATTATTTAACAGTTAATCCATTTTGGGTCCGGGAAGTTCAAAACCAACACCACTGGTCGCTTAATGTATGGTTGGAATATTAAATTTTCGAATTATTGGTCTATATTTTTTCCGCGAATAGCTTAACGGGCCTAGATATTTAAATTTTTTGCAAAACGAATTACCCCAGCGTCTTGAATAAGTTGATAACTTTGAAAGGGAACAAATGTGGATTCAACAAGATGGAGCTCCTGCTCATTACCACCGGAAAGTTCGGGAATTTTTAAGCAATCGTTACCCACAAAAATGGATCGGTAGGGATGGGTTCATTCAGTAGCCCCCTCGATCATGTGACTTAACACCTTTAGACTTCTTTTTGTGGGGCTATATTAAAGATCGTGTTTATGTGAATCCCCCTACAACACCAGTAGATATGGAAAATGGGATACGGGATGCGTGCAGGACAATAACGCACTTTATGTTAAGGAAAGTGAAGGAAAATATAGTAAAACGACTAAATATGTGTATTCAAGTAGACGGACGGGCATATTTTTGAACATTTATTACGTCATAATAATTAATCATTAGATAAGTTAAACTATATTAAAATTATTTTTGACTATTTGTTTATGTTTTCACAATAGCGTAAGTGTATTAAAAATAACCGGTCAAGTGCAAGTTGAACCTGCGCAATTAGTGTTTCGTACGTTGATTACTTTTAAAATAAAAAATGTAACGGAAGTATAAAATGATCAGTGACTTCACAAAACACACCCCCAAATGAGTTTTCAACAAAGTTTATTTCCAATCTTTACTGAAAGAAAATTGATGACCTTGAAATGTCTGTTTTTTTATATACCAGATAAATTATTACAGGTAATGCACTCGTGATAATTTTCGTTCAATCTACATCCCGTGGAGAATATTCCAATATTTTTTCAAAATTTTTTGATAAGTACTTTTCGAGATAAGGCGGGTGGACAGCGATTTTTCGCGATTTTTTAAAAATAAAAGTGCGCGCAAGTATTACATTATATATATATATATATATATATATATATATATATATATATATATATATATATATATATATATATACTCGTGTTTTCACAGGCTTTCACTTGACACCACACTCGAAAATTTTTTTTTCACTTCCGATTTCATCCCCCAAAACTAACCCCTTAAGTCAAAATTTAACTTTCAAAACTACATGGTTCTAATGAGGCCGTCAATTCCTATATTATTACCAAATTTCAATTTTCTATGACAAGTAGTTTCGGAGAAAATCGGGTGTGACAGACGGATAGACAGACGGACAGACACCGAAGTGATCTTATACGAGGCTGGTTTGAAAAGTCCGTGCAAAGTCCGAGAGATGGCATCACCGGCGCGTATCGAGGTCATGTTTAGTTAGTAGCATCTCTTGAATGAACGCACACTAAGTTTCAGCCATATTGGTCTATTTCTTTGTGTTTGGCATTCGTGTGAATCAAGGAAGTCGAGTGTTTTTCAAGAAATGGACGAAAAAGAATTTCGTGTGGTGATTAAACATTACTTTATGAAAGGCAAAACGCCTCAGGAGACTAAAGAGAAGCTTGATAAACATTATGGTGACTCTGCACCTTCGATTAGAACAGTTTATAAGTGGTTTCAAAATTTTCGGACTGGCCATATGGGCACAAGTGACGCTGAACGTTCTGGACGGCCTGTGGAGGTTACGACTCCAGAAATCATTGATCAAATCCATGATATGGTGATGGATGACAGAAGAGTTAAGGTGCGTGAGATTGCTAGTGCTGTGGGCATCTCGACTGAACGGGTACATAATATTTTGCATAAACATTTGGACATGAGAAAGCTATCCGCAAGATGGGTGCCGCGATTGCTCACGCTTGACCAAAAACGGAATCGTGTGAAGTGTTGCAAGGATGGTTTGCAGCTGTTCCAGAAGAATCCGGAGGACTTTAAGCGTCGTTTCGTCACTGTGGATGAAACATGGATACTTTACTGTACTCCTGAGACCAAACAACAATCTAAACAATGGGTTACCAAGGGGGAATCTGCACCAAAAAAGACGAAGACCGTTCCTTCGGCCGGAAAGGTTATGGCGACTGTCTTTTGGGATTCGCAAGGGATAATCCTCATCGACTATCTGGAAAAGGGTAAAACTATTACAGGTGAATATTATTCATCGTTACTGGACCGTTTGAAAACCGAGCTGCAAGAAAAATGCCCGCGATTGGCCCACAAGAAAGTCCTTTTCCATCACGACAACGCACCAGCACACACCTCAGCAGTTGTGGTCGCAAAATTAATGGAAATAGGATTCCAACTCGTTTCACATCCCCCCTATTCTCCAGACTTGGCTCCCTCGGACTACTATTTGTTCCCCAATTTGAAGAAATGGCTGGCGGGACAAAGATTTTATTCAAACGAGGAGGTGATTGCAGACACTAATGGCTATTTTGCAGACTTGGACAAATCCTATTATTCGGAAGGGATCAACAAACTAGAACATCGTTGGACGAAGTGTATAAGCCTAAAAGGAGAATATGTCGAAAAATAAAAAAAGGTTTACCCCAAACACATAAGTAGTTTTTATTTTTGCGCGGACTTTTCAAACCAACCTCGTAAGTGTTCTGTACGGAACACTAACAAGGGTAAAAAATTGAAAAATTCCAAATAAATCGAAAACTATTAGAAATAGGTATATGACATACTTAATAAAAGTTGGAGGGTTTTGTAAAATCTATCAGAAAAAATAATAATATACAGGATGTGCCATTTAAAAAATTGAGGTTTTTCAAATTAAAATAGTCGAAATGCATAAATTTATTTTGAACACTCTGTAGTATCTAACTTAAATTTCTTTACATATACCTTTTTTTCGTCTCTATAGAGCGCTCGTACGAATTGTGAGTATTCCACCTTCAGAAACAATGGCGCTATTGGCAATTTTTTACAAAACTGAAAACTAGCAATTTAAAAAAAAAATTAAAATATTAGAAAAACTACTAGGTTTAGATATATAACATTATTAACAAAAAAGTTACAAAATTTTACGCAAAATTTAAAAATAAATTAGAAAAAAAAAATTTAAAAAAACATATGTTATACCGGCCACACTTTTTTGAAGTACCTTGTATAGTCAAAAATAATTTTAAACTGTGCACCTTAACATTCCCTAAAACTATTGTGTTTAACATTTTTTCGTCATGCTCGAAACAAATGAGATAATGAACTTTACTCTATCGTTGACTCACCTTGTACATTTATTTATTCCCCTGTAGAAGGGAGGATTTTGATTCAACGAAAGCTCACAAGATCATTATAACTTCATAAGTTGTAGTGGAAAAAAATTCAATATAGTAGTTGTATCGGGCAGAATATTAAATGATACGAAAAAATATAGTTGATGTTTGAAGTGTTTGTCGAGTTTCCGTGGCAATTTTATAATTTTTTTTTTTTTTTTTTTTTTTTATGGGTCTAGCACACGTGCTACAGGGAAGTCCCTAAAGCGCTACAGGAGCGACACGTGTGCGGAGAAAGCGATTCACGTTGTTCTTGAATCGCTGTAGATTGTACTCGATGGGAAACACAGTCCTGGGTAAACCATTCCAAAGGTATGATGTTCTCCATATAAAAGACTGCTTGAAAAGCGTTGTACGAGGAGTAACAAGCTGAACCTCATACGGATGTGAAGCATTAGCGCGACGTGTACTTCTAATATGCACCGCTCTGGGAGGAATTATACGGGCCACATCTTTCGAACACTTTCCATGAAAGTACTTGTAGAATAGGCTCAAGTCGCCCACCGTTCTTCGATGTTCCAGCGAATCAAGGCCGTCGGTCAGTTCCGGGTATCCAATCAGACGAACAGCTCTTCTCTGGATAGAATCCAACAAATGCAGTGTATGTTTGGGAGTGGAGCTCCAAACATGGGAGCAGTATTCCATAGTTGGTCGAATTTGAGCTTTGTAAAGAATTAACAGTTGTTGTGGAGTGTAAAGCTTTCTGGTTCGAAACAATATTCCCAACTTTTGAGAAGCTCTTCTTGCTATGCCTGCAACATGTTCATGCCAGGACATATTTGCTCCGAAATTAACGCCTAACAGATTGAGTGACGATGTTAGAGGGATGGAGTGCCCCGACATAACTATGTCGGGTTCTGCAACGTTAACTTTTTTAGAAAAAACTGCTGCCTGGGTTTTTGTAGCGTTAAATTCCACTTGGTTACTGTCACCCCAAGATAGAATTTCTTCCAGGTCTTTGTTAAGTTGAATGACTTCCTGCTGTCTGCGGATATTCGTCTGAGTAGTCGATGTCCGAGCGTTCAAAGTGAATGAAGAGATAAGTGTACTGTCATCTGCAAAGCTGTAGATTGGATTCTCGGTCTTTTCCAGCAGATCGTTAATATAAATGAGGAAGAGAGTAGGAGACAGTATGGAACCTTGGGGCACACCGGCGTTGATAGTGAAGGTGTTAGAAAGAAATCCGTCAACTGCCACTCGTAAAGAACGCTCTCTGAGGAAACATGAGAGCCACAAACAGAACTTTTCAGACATACCATAAGAACGTAGCTTAGCCAACAGCCCATCGTGCCAAACACGGTCAAATGCCTTGGATATGTCAAGAGCAACCGCTCGAGATTCTCCAAAGTGTTCAATTGCGTTGTTCCAAACATGTGTTACATAAGTCAGAAGATCTCCTGTTGATCTATTTTTACGAAAGCCATATTGGTGATCACTAATAATGTTGAATCCTTCAAGATATTTTAAAAGATGCTGATTGATAGCCTTTTCCATGACTTTCGATATTATTGAGAGTAGTGCGATTGGTCGGTAGTTATTTGGCAAGGTCTTCTTGCCTTTTTTAGGTATCGGCTGAACTGTGGCACATTTCCAGCAGGAAGGAAATATTCCCTTTCTGTAGGATAGGTTGAAAAGTCTACAGAAAACTGGTGTTAGTTCCCTCGCACAGTTCTTGAGAACTATGGCAGGTATTCCGTCAGCGCCTGAAGCCTTTTTGGTGTCTAGCTTCATCAAAATACGTTTTATGATACGCTGTCTGAAGACAATCTCGGGCATCCTTGACTGCACTATGGGAATAGTAGGTGGTGTTTTTCCTTGGAAATCGACAGTAGAATGTGAAGCAAAGAGTTCAGCCAACAAGTTCGCTTTCTCAACAGGTGTCGTTGCAATAGAATTATCTGGCCGTGTGAGTGGCGGTATGGTGGATTTGGTGAAGTTTTGACTAACTGCCTTAGCGACTGACCAAAAGGACCTAGAATTGCCGGGACAAGCGAGAAGTTTGTTTCTAATCCGTTGATTGTGTACCTCCTTGGTTTCGTCGATAATTTCTTTGCATCTGTTCCTGGCACGAACAAAGATGTTACGATTTATGGTGTTAGGATCTTCACGCCACTGTCGGTATGCAAGATGTTTAGAAGCAACAGCTTCTTTGCATTTTAGGTCAAACCAAGGCTTGCCGTTGGAAGGGCATTTCTTCGAAAAAGGGATGTAAGCATCCATACCGGCCAAAATAACATCGGAAACCTCCCTGGCGCAGTCAGATGGGTCGTCGGATCGAAAACAAACGTCCAACCAAGGGAAAGTTCGAAAATATTCCATGAGATCTTCCCATTTAGCAGATTTGTAGTGCCAAATCTTGCGCGGTTTGGGCGCCTCTCTGTCACTGATTGGTATAATACTCGATGTCGAAAGTAGTTTATGGTCGGAAGAACCTAACGGCGGATTTACGCTGACCGTGATTGATCTTTATTTATGAATATTTTTGACTATATCTTTATTTATGAATATTTTTGACTATATTTTCGTAAATTTTCAGTTAGTCATGTTAATCCTAATTCGAGATACTATAGAAAATTTACATAAGAATTATCAACAAATATATGTCATTAAATGTGCAATAGCTATAAAAATACTTAAAATTATAACATTTCCAGGGTTGTATTTGAAGAAGTGAAATTTTGGAATAACCACTTTAGTGGGGGGTCCAATATACATCCGATAATACCTGAAATTTGTTAAAAACATGTTATGGAAAAGTAGGTCGGCCATTCGCGCACCGTCTCTTCATTTCTTCAGACCATAGTGAGAGTGAAGGATTCTGAAGAAGTTCCTCGATATTGATATTGCTGCATTTTCGACGGTAACCGGCTTAGTCGCGCGACGTTCCTTCTTCCGAAGAAAGTCATTTTATATTGGTGAAGTGTAAGTGTGTGGTTTATACTTATAAAAATGAAGGTAAATATTAAAATGTTATTTAAATAATTCCAATATTAAGGGGTTAGTTTTTAGAAATTTAAAGGGGGAGAATTTTAAGAATATATAGTATTAAAGATGTTTAAAAAAATTAAAACCGATTTTTTAAAATATCAAGATAAATGACCTTTATTTTTTTCTGGGAACAGCATACAGCAGTAAGGATATTTGTAATTCGGTCTAGGGGCAGTATATGTACGAATTGAATAGCGACATATTGTACTCGATGGGAAACATTCTGGTGCACTTGATTCTAAAGGAATGATATTGTTCATATAAAAGAGTACTTGAAAAGGTTGGTACGAGGAGCTAAACTTCTTGTGTCCTATATCGAAGTGACGTGTACTCTTAGTATACACCATTGTGGGAGGAACATTTTCTATATCGGTATTATAGAAGAAACTTAAATTAGCATGTTTCAAGGAATCATGGTTTCTGGTGAGTTTCGGGTTGCACTCCGGTTAATAGTTTTCTAGAATCTGAGAAATGCATAATATGTTCGGAAATACAACCTCAAAAATGGGACTAATATTCCATAAATGATGGATTTTAAGCATTATATGGAATTATTGGCTGTGTAGATTTTTAGTAAGAAATAATATTCTAAGGTTTTGAGCTTCCTTTGGTATGTCTGTGTAAGATGAGCATGCGAAGATAAACGCTGGAAACAGTCGTATTAACTTGAATGTCGATGCTAGTTGAATAAAAAGCGATATATATATATATATATATATATATATATATATATATATATATATATATATATATATATATATATATATATATATATATATACACACAGTGGACCTCCATTATCTGGGACTCTATTATCCGGGGTTCCAGTCAACCGGAATCCCGAGTGGTCGATTTTTTTTATGGTATTTTTTGACACTATTTGGGTTTAATTGTGCATTATTTTTATTAAAAAATGAATAAAATTCATATTACATATTTAGATTATTATTAACACTTATTACTATTATGTATTTAAAAATACGTATATATTATATTTATTTAAAAGAAAATAAAATAAAAAGAATGAGAAAAAACACGGCAAGCTGGTATCGGGAGAATGACATGTTTCGGGAAACTACCACAGTTCAATTCATATTCCAAGAACAGTAATATTAAAGTCGTTCCTGTGAAACTCCTACTGGGCTGTTTGTTTACTGAAGAAAATTATTTACTCAGTTGTGCTCTGCTCTCCATCCTAAAACAACCAATATGTCACGAACAAGAAAACGTGTCGTGTTAACAATTGAATAAAAATTAGTTATAATAAACCAAGTTGAAAAAGGTGAAAATATAAGAAAATTGTCCGCTGAATTCGGAATTGGCGAGCAAACCATTCGCAATATGGTGAAGAACAAAAAAAGACATTTCCTACTTCGTGTCGTCGTCGGCCCAAACGACGTGCCCTTCTCGGAAAACAATCAAGCGATGTATCAATGTTCATGCAAAAACGCGCGGAGGGAGTCTCTATTTCCGGGCCAATGGTCACTGAAATAGCGTTATGGTTTCATGAAATTTTAAAAATTGACGAACCATTCTCCGCTCCGAAATTAGAAGTCTTCTTTGCGATTATTATAATCATCCAAGAGCTTGGGTGAATCAAGCAATTTTTTACGCCGTGGTTTAAAGACAAATTTGTACCTTCAGTACGTCAACACTTAAAAGAGAAAGATCTATCCCTTAGAGCTATTTTGTTGCTCGATAATGCTCCGTTCCATCGAACTGAATCAATCGTGGCCACCGAAGATGGACAAATTTTCCTTCATTATCTTCCAGCGAACGTAAGGTCACTAATCCAGCCGATGAATCAAGGGATAATATCAAGTTTAAAACGAAGATACAAACAAATATTACTTGGATTTCTACTCGACGAAAATAGTAGCACCGAGTTAATAAAAGAAGTCCTAAAAAAGTGGACAATAAAAGACACTATTTTTGCTGTGTATGATACCTGGGTAAATTTATCCCCTTCAACATTAAAGCTTTCATGAGCGAAATAATAGAACAAAAGATATTGACACTGACTCATATCTCGACATCGCTAAAGCTCTCCCGGATTTCATCCATGTTGAAGGGATGATATGATAAATTGGCTGGAAAGTGACATGAATGAAGAGGGTTTCGAAAAACTAACAGAAACCGAAATAGCAGATCTCCACAGAAAAGACGGGCCATCGACCTCTTCGCAGATTGACCATGGCAACGAGAGTGATGACAACGTAGATTCGTTTATTGTTTTGGGAAACGAAGACAATTAACGCAACCCAGCGTTAGAGGCGACGGAACTTCTGTTAAATTATTTTGAACAGGAGAGCGCTGATTAAAGCAGAATCATTGCGTTACGGGCCATGAAAACAGATATTAGAAAAGAAATCTTTAATAAAAAATAAAGTAAAATTACCGATTTTTTCTCTAAATGAAAATATAATGCGTATGTATTATGGATATTTGTATACATATTGAAAATTAATAATAATGTAAAACGTTTGTTTCTTATTAAAAAAATATCTTCTACTCAGTTTTTTTAATTAACATTCGTACCTAGCAAATTTAATCAATAAAAAATTGTGATTCGTTTATCCGGAATTTTCGATTATTCGTGGACCCCCCTCCCCGTCGTTACCCCGAATAACGGAGGTCATACTTTATATATATATATATATATATATATATATATATATATATATATATATATATATATATATATATATATATATATATATATATAGTAAACTTACCTAATATTCGTGAAAAACCTCTTTCGTATATATTTTGTTATTACGTCATTTTTAGAGTTTTAAGGATCAATGAATCTAAACATCAATTTTTTTATTATTTTCAATTGTAACACCGGATGCCTGTGAAAGGGATGAGGGTCATTAAATATTGTATAGTTTTAAGATAGTGGAATTTGTAAGAAAAAATCTGGTGTAGCCTTAAAACTCTTGTGTAAAGATGATGGCAAAATATGTAAATATAAAAACCATTTACGAATATATTCGAATTTATCAACAAACGAAAGAAACGCCAGCTGGCATCGAAAGTGAAAGCATTTAGATTTGGAATTACCGGAATTTTTATTCCTGTGAATTAGCCTAAGGTATTAATAATGTTCATCTCACTGTATAGTTAACATTTTAATTTGATAAACATACGAGGTATGGTGAAAATAATCGGTCGTTCTATTCTGAGAATAACAATAAAAATTGGCAGATATTTTAGATATCACATTTGTGAAATATGATTAATGACGTTCAGTTCAGTTTTTGTAGCCAACGTTTCAATTTAAATCTTCTTTCTCTTAGAGGTTCGCGAAAGATGGTTACTTTACAACACAGACAAATGTATTATATAATCTCAGTTAACACTTAATGTCTGTCCCTCTTTTATGTGCATGCGTATCTTACGTAGTGTTTTTTATAAGTTATCTATCTAGCCATGAAAATGACATCATCCAAAACAAATTGTTGATTGTCAAGTTACTGTCAATTTTGGATTGGCAGTAGGTTTGAGTTTTATAATTTTGACTGTTTATTTTCTTTTAAAAAATGAGGGAAAGTACTTTGGAACACCATGCAGTGTTGAAATTTCTCATTAAAGAAGAAAATAGAGCAAAAATTATTCATATTTTTCTCAGGTGTTGTACAATGACATTCAATCTTATTTTCAAGTAAAATATTGGTCTTAAAAGGCCAATTGAAGGAGGAACTGAGGCAACTACCAAGCTTATTGGGGATGTCAGATTGACAAAACTTCCAGTGGTAGCTAAAGAATATGTAGAACTACCATTTTTAAAAATGCCCAAAAAAATCCTGAATGATAAATTCTCGATTTCCTTATACCAAAGCAAAAATTGACAAGGAAAGCAATTTCTCAAGAACGTTTGGCTGCTTTAGAGAACGAGGACAGTCATTTTTTTCGAAAATCGTGAGAGGCTACTGTAATTCTACTGGGATCCTTCCAGGAAGCAGAAATTGACGCAATGGATTTATAAGGGACTTTCTACCTCTAAAGAAAACTCAGTAGTTTTCTGAAATGTCGATAATGACCGCCTTATGGGACCGCGAGTAGTTTTGCCTGTTGAATATATAGAAAAAAAATATGATCCATAATTAACGGAGAAGTTTACGGAAGGACTATACAAAGTCTGAAGTAGGCCATTAGAGAAAAACGTCGGAATTCTTGGAGAACCAAAACTTTTTTTACAGGACCACTGCAGGGTCTACAAGAATAGCACAGTTTAAGTCATTACCGAAAACTCTGGAATTTTCTTCGGATGATGGATAGAATAAAACAACTCGAGAAACGCTGAGCTAAGTGTATTTGTGTTGCCGGTAGCTATGTGTGCGAGTTTTAGTTAGCTTAACGAGACAATAAAATTTTAAACATGAAATATATATGTTTCATCAATAAATAATTGATGATTTAATCGAAAGTTCGAGAGTCGAGGTAAACTTTTAAGCACCGTATCGGATTTTCTGAAAATTTTATTACCTAATTTTTAAATATTGGCAATTTGTTAATATTTTAAAATATAATTAATCAAACGGATATAAGTACATTTATAATATACATATATACGACATTTCAATGATGGATATAATTATGTTGGTTTCACTTCTGTAAAATACATAGCAATTATCGATTAACATGCTCAAAATATATTGGTTATTTAGTTAGTTAATCTTTAATGTCTTCCTGGATTGGTAAAAAAGTAGGTAATATTTTTTAATGAAAAAAAAAACATGTACAATCATAGAATGAATTAGAATGTGAGTCTTAAAAACAATCTGTTATGTGCAAATTTCTAAATATTGAATTAAATATGAAAAAAACAAAAATTCAGTGTTCATTTTAGAACTGTGGGTTTGCAATGGTCCTAAAAATGTTTTTAAAAAAAAAAGAAATCACGACAGCTAATAATTTAATTATTTTACTTACGTAACATAAATCATTACACGCTAATGCTAATGCAAGGTTGGATATATATTTCAAGAGAAGAACCCGTGTACATGGCAGCCCGAAATGTAATTTTATGAATATGTTCAAATGTACTATGAAAAAAAAACAAGAGCACAAGTATTATATAACTGTTTGATAACAGCTTTTAACAACCGTTTGCGACGTGATTACTAACAAATGGTCGTTCTGAAAACAAATCACTTATGTCCAACAACTCATTACGTTACATAACTTACAATGTTATGATTAACAAAAAATAACTTTCTTTTGTTTTATGAGTTTAGTAGCGACATATCCAAGGAGATACCAATAAAAATAGGTCACGTTATCGAAAATAGGAAACATGTTTACTTTTAATTAATCTTCTTTCTTCTACTGTGTTATATAATAACTGGAATTCATAATAAATATGAGACTAATTTCTTTATCTATTACAAAGCAGTAACACAAATTGTGTCCGTACAGTAAATACTCTTTTGAAACCGTGATTATTCAATTTATACAGAGGCAAACATTTTTACTTTCCTTGTAAGAGGGAAATATTGTATTCTCACTTCGAGATTTTTGCATTACTTCACGTTTCATGGTCCTTAAATAACAAAAAAATATAGTCATTCATTTCCGTCAGTCTATCGGTCGTCGTTCTGTCTGTCTATCGGTACGATAACTCTTGAATGAATTGAGATTAATTTTAAATTTGGTACATACATGGTATTTGACGTTAGGATGAAACCTATAGTTTTTGAGCAATATCGCTAAAAAGGATGAGGATGAATGGAGTCAAAAAATCTTGTTTATTTTTTAAAATCGATATGTAAAGTTTTGAATTGTTGTGGCTGTTACTTGACAAAAATTCATAACAGAATGTAATGAAAGACTATTTGTCACTAATTCTAACTTTCTTACGGTATCTGACTGAATACTGGTTTCTGTTGAAGTCTTTACCTAAGGTGTTTGCTAAAAAGTATTGTGTTTAGTAATGTTTCCTTGTTTTATTTTATTTTAATTTTAAAGACTAATTATAATTTTGATGTATACTGACTATATAAAATACTAAGACTCTCTGTCTGTCTATCTGACTGTCTGTCCGTTAGTGCGCTTATCACTCGAGAGCCACCTATCCGATTTACATGCTTTTTTTTTTAAACATATATCTCTGCCCAGGTTATAGGATATATTTTATTACGTTAGATAACATAAGGAATAAGCAGTGACGATAATAGTGAATCAAGTCCACGCGAGCGAAGCCGCGGGCAGTACTAGTTCAATTTATGACAGGTGTATCCATCTGTGTTGAAACGAGATTGCTTCTAATATAAGTGCAACAAGTACATATGTACAAGTACATACATGTATTAAATTGTTCGCTATTTAATTAACTTTCAGTGTTTATACATTCCACTAGTCCTCAATAATTTTTAAACTTGCATTTTACCACTACATTTTTAAATTTGTTTATAAACTTCATTGGTGGTACAAAACAGAATTTTTGCTTCACGTGATTACAGCTTGTCTAAAAATAATTGCTTGATATAAAATTAGATTTTTCGAACTTAAAAATAGCTTTCAGATTAAATAGTAATATAGTAGTTTTTCTTGGAAATGTAAAATTAAATTCTTATCTTATTTTAATGGGCTTGAATTGTACTTCTACATTTAACCTGTCCTAATTTGATAAATTTTTTATGTGTAGTAATATAAAGTCCATTGTTTTTATATTCCAGGATATGCCTTTAAAAATTTCCTGTCTATGTAATATGTATAAAATGCAATGTCTCTCTGTCTGTCCGGTAGTGCTCTTATCACTCGAGAACCACTTATCCGATTTATGCGTTTTTTTCTAGATTTATATTCATAGTTTCTAAGCAGGTTATAGGATATATTTTAATATTATAAGAAATAACCAGTGACGATAATAATGAATCAAGTCGGAAAAAAGTTTGCCGCTAGCGCACTCTCTTGCAATACACTGCCTAAACCGTTAAATATGGAACAAAATCATATAGCAAAGAATACAATATATGAAATGCACCGTCTCTCTGTCTGTCCGTTAGTGCGCTTATCACTCGAAAAAACCACATATCCGATTTACGTGTTTTTTTTTTAAAATTCTTAACTTAATATTTATCAGAAAAATCTATATTAGTGTTCCGTACGGAACACTTATAATATCACTTCGGTGTCTGTCTGTCCGTCTGTCACACCCGATTTTCTCCGAAACTATTTGTCACAGAAAGTTGAAATTTGGTAATAATATAGGAACTGATGGCCTCATCAGAGCCATGTAGTTATAAAAGTTAAATTTTGACTTAAGGGGTTAATTTTGGGGGGTGAAATCGGAAGTGAAAAAAAAAAAAATTTTTACTAGGTAATCGAGTGTGGTGTCAAATGAAAGCTTGTGAAAACACGAATAAAAATATATATATATATATATATATATATATATATATATATATATATATATATATATATATATATATATATATATATATATATGTAATACTTGCGCACACTTTTCTTTGTATTATTTTTAATAAATCTCGAAAAATCGCTGTCCACCCGCCTTATCTCGAAAAGTATTTATCAAAAAATTTTGAAAAAATTCTGAAATATTCTCCACGGGGTGTAGATTGAACGAAAATTATCACCCTGTAATAATTTATCTGGTATAAAAAAAACAGAAATTTTAAGGTCATCAATTTTCAGTAAAGATTGGAAATAAACTTTGTTGAAAACTCATTTGGGGTGTGTTGTGTGAAGTCACTAATCATTTTATACTTCCGTTACAACATTTTTTTTTTAAAAGCAATCAACGTACGGAACACTAATTGCGCAAGTTCAACTTGCACTTGACCGGTTATCTATAATATATATAAACTGCAACGTCTCTCTGTCTGTCTGTCTGTTTGTCTGTCTGTCTATCTGTCTGTCCGTTAGTGCAATTATCACTGGAGAACTACTTATTCGTATTTTTTTTTTCAAAACATACATATATTCTCTGGCCAGGTTATAGGCTATATTTTATTACGATATGTAGCATAAGGAATGACCAGTGACGTAAAATAGTGAATGAAATCGGAAAAAAGTTTGCCGTTAATGCGTTCCCTTGCAAACACAGCCTAAACCATTAAATATGGAACAATATTATGTAGCAGAGAATATCTATAATCTATAATATATATAAAATGGAATGTTTCTCTGTCTGTCTGTCAGTCCATTAGTGCATTTATCACGCGAGAACCACTTATCCGATTTACGTGATTTTTTAAATTCATACATATGTTCTCTGACCAGGTTATAGATATTACATCTATAATATATATAAAATGCAACGTATTTCTGTCTGTCTGTCTGTCCGTTAGTGCGCTTATCACTGGAAAACCACTTATCCGATTTAGTACAAAATAATAGTTTCATTTAAAATATTAAAATGTATATACACATATTATTATATATATATATATATATATATATATATATATATATATATATATATATATATATATATATATATACTAGCCGTGCCCGCGTAGATTTAATTTACTACTATCGTCACTGCTTATTCCTTATATTACCTAACGTAATAAAATATCTGCCATTATTTCCCCTTATCTCCCATTATTTCTTCTTATCTCCCATTATCTCTACATAATTTCCATTATCTAGGCTTATCTCGTCTCATCTCCCATTATTTCTTCTTATCTCCCATTATTTCTCCTTATCTCCCATTATCTAGGCTTATCTCGACTTATCTCGCAATATTTCTCCTTATCTCCCATTATTTCTCCTTATCTTCCGTTATCTCACCATAACTCCCATTATCTAGACTTATCTCTGCTTAGCTCCCTTTATTTTTCCTTATCTCCCATTATTTATACTTATCTCCCATTATCTAGGCTTATATCGAATTATATAGAACATATGTATAAATTTATAAAAACACGTAAATCGGATAAGTGGTTCTCAAGTGATAAGTGCACTAACGGACAGACAGACAGACAGAGAGACGTTGCATTTTATATATATTATATTCTTTGCAACATGATATTGTTCCATATTTAATGGTTTAGGCAGTGTATTGCAAGAGAAAGCGCTAATGGTAACCTTTTTTCCGACTTGATTCACTATTATAGTCACTGCTTATTCTTTATGTTACCTAAGACAATAAAATATATCTTATAACCTGGTCAGAGAAAATATGTATGGTTTAAAAAAAGCACGTAACGCACTAACGGACAGACAGACAGAGAGAGAGACGTTGCATTTTATATATATATTATAGATAGATAATTTGGCCAGAGAACAAATGTATGTTTTAAAAAAAAGCACGTAAATCGGATAAGTGGTTCTCCAGTGATGGACAGACAGACAGGTCGAGAGACTGGCCGACAGACAGACAGAGAGACATTGCATTTTATATATATTATAGATGTAATAAAATATATATCTATAACCTGGTCAGAGAACATATGTATAAATTTAAAAAATCACGTAAATCAGATAAGTGGTTCTCGAGGGATAAGCACACCAACGGACAGACAGAGAGACGTTGCATTTTGTATATATTATAAATATAGATTATTATTATTATTATATAACCTGGCCAAAGAATATATGTATGAATTTAAAAAAAGACACGTAAATCAGATAAGTGGTTCTCGCGTGATAAACGCATTAATAGACAGATAGACAGACAGAGAGACATTGCATTTTATATATATTATAGATTATAGACTATAGATATTCTCTGCTACATAATGTTGTTCCATATTTAATGGTTTAGGCAATGTATTGCAAGGTAACACGCTAGCGGCAAACTTTTTTCCGACTTCATTCACTATTATCGTCACTGCTCATTCCTTAGGCTACCTATCGTAATAAAATATAGCCTATAACCTGGCCAGAGAACATATGTATGTTTTTAAAAAAAAAGTATGTAAATCGGATAAGTGGTTCTCCAGTGATAAGCGCACTAACGGACAGACAGACGTTGCATATATATATATATATATATATATATATATATATATATATATATATATATATATATATATATATATATATATATATATATATATATATATATATATATATATATATATATATATATATATATATATATATATATGTATATATATATGTATATATATATGTATATATATGTATATATATATATATATATATATATATATATATATATATATATATATATATATATATATATATATATATATATATATATATACACATATTCATAATGTTTGCACCATATGGGAAAAAATTTTATTATATGAGTTTTTGAAAATTTAACTTCGAAATGTGTTAGTGCATGTTTTATGTTTAGGATTACACCCAAATAAGGTCATGACGTCACAAGTCTTGCCTGTCAAATTTGACATTTAAAATTTAAAACTGAGAAAAGTGAATATTTTTAAAAAATATCGAAAGAAGTTATAAAGAAAAATAGATTGTATTTTAGTTTTACGTCTATATGCCAATTTTCAAAAAAATTTGACAAAATTCACTTTTTCCAATTATATCCCCCGAAAATAATAATCGAAAGTTTTTTCTTATAAATTATATGTGTTTTATATACTTTTTTAGTGGTTAATGTTTTACTAAATGTTACGAGAAAAAATTAATTAGGTCGTAAAATTAGGCTGAAAATTTATTTTTTTCAAAAAGTTGTAATTGAACAATTACTATTATAAAAAATTAATGTTATTGACTAAATAAAAAAACGTTCTTAAGCTTCTTTCTTCCTTTTAATGCACATAATATTTCTGTCATAAATTTCATGACGAATATTCGCATAGAACTCCGGCTTGATTTCATTTACAGACTGGCGGATAGTTTCTTCTAAGTGTGCGATATTTTCAAAGGTGTCTGAGCATAAACTGAATTTTTTAAATAACCCCCACAAAAAAAAGTCACAGAGCGTAAGATCGGGTGACCGCGGCGGCCAAGGTACTTCATAGGAAAACCTACCAATCCACTTCCCAGAAAAGTTTTCGTCCAGCCAATTTCTAATTTCCAAGGTGCTGTGACTAGGTGTTCCATCTTGTTCGAAGTACATTTTCATTCTTTTTAGAAACTGTAAGTAAAGGGTGTTTTTTATAGAGGTATAAAACTTTAAGTTGGCAACACTTTTTTAACTGGCGGCCATTTTGTCAGCTGTCAAGTAATTTATGTTTAGTTTGGTTTGGCATTTCAACATGAATAGACTGACGCCTGAACAACGCTTCCAAAATGTGCAAATTTATTTTGAAAATCATGGTTCTGTTCGAAATACGTATCGCGCACTACGTCCATTTTACGGTCAACATAATCGTCCATCAGAGCAATTAATTCGATTAACTATGGAACGTTTTCGCACCACGTTTACTCTAAATGATAATACGCATCCACAGAGACGTCGTACAGTGCGTACAGGAGAAGTCATTGCTGCTGTAGAGCGTAGCGTAGAGGAAGACCCGAATCAGTCTATCCGCCATCGTGCACAGGAATTGGATATGTGTCCATCCACTTTATGGAAGATTTTGCGGAAAGATCTTGGTTTGCGTGCTTACAAAATCCAACTCGTGCAACAATTGAAGCCACACGATCACCTAGCAAGGCGTAGATTCGGTGAATGAGCCCAAAACAAGATTACCGTTGATCCCGATTTTCATAAGCGAATTTTGTTTAGCGATGAAGCTCACTTTGGTTTGAGTGGATACGTCAATAAACAAAACTGCCGTATTTGGAGTGATGATAATCCTCAAGTGTATGTTGAGACACCATTACTTCCAGAAAAACTGACTGTTTGGTGTGCTTTATGGGCTGGTGGAATCATTGATCCGTACTTCTTTAAAAACGATGCTGGTCAGAACGTTACAGTCAATGGTGACCGCTATAGAGCCATGATTACTGACTTTTTCGTTCATCAATTGAACAACCATGATGTGCAGGAGCTGTGGTTTCAACAAGACGGCGCAACATGTCACACAGCTCGTGCCACAATTGATTTATTGAAGGAAACGTTTGGTAACCGCATAGTTTCACGGACCCGTGAATTGGCCTCCAAGATCGTGCGATTTAACGCCGCTAGACTATTTTCTGTGGGGATATGTGAAGTCGCTAGTCTACGCCGATAAGCCCGAAACGATTGACCACTTGGAGGACAACATTCGCCGCGTTATTGCCGATATACGGCCACAAATGTTGGAAAAAGTCATCGAAAATTGGACCTCCAGATTAGACTACGTCCGAGCCAGCCGTGGCGGTCATATGCCAGAAGTCATATTTAAATTATGATGCCAGAAGATTATCTTTCGAATAAAGTAAATTTCATATCAATTTAAAAAATTCATCTTTGTTTTATTCCATTTCAAAGTTCTATACCTCTATAAAAAAAACACCCTATACCTCGCGGCTATAAGATTTTCTCTAAAAAAAATACTGGTCAAAAATTCTGTTGTTAAAAATACGACAACAAACGTTAGTTTTAAAGGAATATTGATTTCTTGTATCTATTGTAAAATTTGTATTGCTATCCGAGCACCATCTACAATTTTGCGACGAGACAACACCATTAGAATTAAAAGTACATTCACCACTGAACAAAATATACTTTGTAAATGATGGGTCTTCCTCAGTTTTACTTTGCAGCCAGAAAGAAAAATACACGCGCCTATCATAATCGTGTTCTTTGAGAGTGAAGTTCTAGGCGTTTCAATCACAGTTTGTATAACTGCAAACTCAGCATCCTCATTAGTAACCCAATGTTCATGTTGACGTTTAAAATTATTCTCTACACATCCAGTATTTTTAAAGTTGGTAACAATTCTTTCTACTGTTCTATGCGTTATAACTTTTTCCAGATGTCGTTGGTTAAAAATGACGGCAGCTTCTCTTTCAGTTTTGTAGTTATCACCCACGATCAAAACTATTTCTATTTTATCTTGCTTAGTCAATTTAATTGAAATTTTTATTAAAGGAGAAAATTTAGGAAACTGTTATTGTATTAATAATAGTGAACAAACTAATGTCAGTTTGATGTTTTAAATGACAAAGGAACGAAACACGAAATCCATGACAACTGTGACAAAGATACGCGAAAGCCTAACATATTATAATTTTGTTTGACTTAATAGCAAAACAAAAATGTATATTCCTTCCACCAATATGGCGTTGCAAAACGTTGTAACAGTTTTTAAAAATCTTGTCTTTGACCTTTTGAAAATATGTTAAAAAACATTTAGAATAAACTATCCCCAAAACCTGTATATAAAATTAAGAAAGAGCTTGTTCGCCATATAATTTATAAAAGAACTATTTTGTGCATTGAAGAAGGAATTAAGAAGCTTAAAAAACTACAAATTTGCTCACATTTAATACATAACATTAATTTTTATTATATTAGCCCTTAGAAGTTGAGCTGCCCTAAAAATTATGCAGCTTTGCACTAAGATTACATTGTTAAACTACGAGTTTTTGACAGAACTCGTTTTTCAGCTTAATTTTAAGGCCTAATTATTTTTTTTTTCTTAACGTTTAGTGAAACATCAACTAATAAATAAGTATATAATATAATTTATGTGGAAAAAAAAAAAAAACAGTTGATGGTCATAAAAAATAATTTAAAAAAGTCAATTTTATCAAATCTTTTCAAACATTGGTACATAAATGTAAAACTGCAATACAATTATTTTTTCTTTATAACTTTTTTTGATATTTTCTATAAAAATACGATTTTTTCACATTTTAAAATTTAAATGTCAAATATGATAGGCAAGGCATGTGACGTCATGACCTAATTTGGGTGTAATCCTAAATATAAAACATGCACTAATATATTTCGAAGTTAAATTTTCAAAAAGTCTTTATAATAAAAATTTTTCCCATATGGTGCAAACTTTAAGAATGGCCCTGTGTGTATATATATATATATATATATATATATATATATATATATATATATATATATATATATATATATATATATATATATACGAGACTGGTTTGAAAAGTCCGTGCAAAGTCCGAGAGATGGCACCACCGGCGCGTATCGAGGTCATGTTTAGTTAGTAGCATCTCTTGAATGAACGCACACCAAGTTTCAGCCATGTTGGTCTATTTCTTTGTGTTTGGCATTCGTGTGAATCAAGGAAGTCGAGTGATTTTCAAGAAATGGACGAAAAAGAATTTCGTGTGGTGATTAAACATTACTTTATGAAAGGCAAAACGCCTCAGGAGACTAAAGAGACGCTTGATAAACATTATGGTGACTCTGCACCTTCGATTAGAACAGTTTATAAGTGGTTTCAAAATTTTCGGACTGGCCATATGGGCACAAGTGACGCTGAACGTTCTGGACGGCCTGTGGAGGTTACGACTCCAGAAACCATTGATCAAATCCATGATATGGTGATGGATGACAGAAGAGTTAAGGTGCGTGAGATTGCTAGTGCTGTGGGCATCTCGACTGAACGGGTACATAATATTTTGCATAAACATTTGGACATGAGAAAGCTATCCGCAAGATGGGTGCCGCGATTGCTCACGCTTGACCAAAAACGGAATCGTGTGGAGTGTTGCAAGGATGGTTTGCAGCTGTTCCAGAAGAATCCGGAGGACTTTAAGCGTTGTTTTCGTCACAGTGGATGAAACATGGATACATTACTATACTCCTGAGACCAAACAACAATCTAAACAATGGGTTACCAAGGGGGAATCTGCACCAAAAAAGGCGAAGACCGTTCCTTCGGCCGGAAAGGTTATGGCGACTGTCTTTTGGGATTCGCAAGGGATAATCCTCATCGACTATCTGGAAAAGGGTAAAACTATTACAGGTGAATATTATTCATCGTTATTGGACCGTTTGAAAACCGAGCTTTTCAAACCAGCCTTATATATATATATATATATATATATATATATATATATATATATATATATATATATATATATATATATATATATATATATATATTATATATATATATATATATATATATATATATATATATATATATATATATATATATACATACGTTTTTAACCGCAAATGACGATGATGTTACACACTGTATTCACAATTTTACTTTCTCCACTGAAAATTGCTCGAGCAGCGACCGTGAACCCACCTTAATTGTCCTTAACATTATAGTCATTGAAGTGTCATTTTTGATATAACATGTTGCTTTCTTTTTTCCTAAAACATTATTTGTAATATTTACTGTCAGAGGTATTAGAGGTACTTTCAGTTTTGACGCGCAGACATCAACCGACGCTCTCAGTTTATTATGACAGGACGTATGCGCGTTGGCGCTTTGTTCTTGTGATGGTTTTAATTTTAAAAAGGCAATACAAATTAAAAATATTAGATATTAATGGATAAAGCATTTATATGCGAAGAAGAAACAAAGTAATAATGATAACTTACGGAATATATTATCAGTGGATGTGACATCAACAATGCGCATGCCTGATGAAGATTTTGAGATTTTTATAAATTTTATGGGCCTAAAAATTAAGAAACAAAACATCAATTTTAGAAAATAGTTCAGTATCAGTTTGCAATGATTTAGCGATTTTGCTACAAACGTTACTCTGTTTACTTTCTGTACTAAAGGAAATATTGTATTTGTAAAAAAGTCAGCCTCCGAGATTTTCGCTTTTCTTGATGTTTTAGAGTTCTTAGATCATAAAAAACATAGTCACTCTTTCGTCGATCTACTGATAGAACGATAGACAGATGAAAAGAAATGAGATATTAATTTCAAACTTAGTTCATAAGTAAGGGATGAAGCTCATAGTTTCTAAGCGATATGGCTTCAGGGTAGTGTCGATAAATTTTATATTAGTCTAACAGTAATATGGTATTTTTTTCTAGTTTCTTGTTGAGGTAATAGACAAATTTCCTGCATAGATATTTATAGTAAAAGGTGGAGAAGGAGATTAGGGTGGTTCCTTCGATATATTGTATTATATAATATATCCTTTTCAGGCTTTTTGGAATAGAGTAATAAAAAAATATGATTATTTTTTCATTGCTTTTAATTTGATCTCAGTGAGAGGGTGGTCATTAAATATTATATACTTTCAATAGTATTGTGAGAATTTTTTTTGGTTGAGGTAATGACCAAATTTTAAGCATATTATTTAAAATAAAGTATATAAGGTATGGGACAGGGGGTTAGAGGGGTTGCCCATATATATCGTATTATATGTCCTTTTCAGGGTTCTAGAAGTCGAGGAATCTGAAAATTATGCTATTTTTCTTTATTTCCAATTATATATGATCGAACATAAAGGGAATAATGAGGTGAGAAAAAGTGTCAGAGAGATTGCGACATATATTTTTATATTTCGTTTCAGAGATGAGGAATATGGAAATTGGGTTAGTTTTCCATTATTTTCGATTTTAATAGAAATAATAAGTAAAGAGAACTAGACGGTTAATTTCTAAAAGTCTTTCTCTATTCTACTTTTTTTCTGCAATTAATAGCTTACTCTGAAGTAGTAATATATCGATTGGTAATGCTTGGATTAAGTTACTCTTTACCTTAAGAAAGACAAATTTAGTATTTATTTTAAAATACGCGTTGGTAAGGAAACTACTGGTTAGATTATTGTATCGATTTGTTTGTTTCTTAAAATGCCTTTAAATCTTGGGGGTTCCAAAGAAGCCTATATTTTTCGTACTCTTGTATAAAGAGTTTCACATTCTTATCTAATTCCATCACCTTTATTTCAATAAATCATAAATAATGTAGCATTTACGAAAAAAATTATGAAACAATTTTAATCTATCCCCATTCACAACTGGAGCCCTCAATACACAACGTTAATTTTATTGATATAGATCCGACTTAACAAGCAAATTTGTTTAAAATTGTTTGTGATTTAAATTATTTTTGTTATAAGAATTATCGCATTATTTTTAATTTTAGTGTTTGTTTTTGTGATTTGTTAAAGAGAGAAAATGTACAATTGTATTAACCCTTTACATTCAATATTTTTTATTACGCTGCCGATCTCGGTAGCGTGGTGAGTTAAGAGCCTGTATATTAAATTGACGAGACGGTGGCTGATTCGATTCCAGCAATCGGCTGGGTATTACCTCTGTATTTTTAGGTTGTGGGTTAAAAGACTGCATAGTAATCGATTTCAGCAAGCTAGGTGTTTTGTGTATGTAAAGGTAGTAGTTAATCTAGAAGTGCAATAACCCCAGTGGTAGCATTACCGTGTTGTCTTGAAAGTGCCGTTATCGGATTAAAATGACAAGGGCCACTGGTAGCAGAATTATTTAACTGGAAAAGCTTCGTTTAAACCTACGTGAAAACACGATATGTGTTTGGTGGGTGATTAGAATGAAATTCTAGAGATCGGTTTTAAGGGATGTTCTACTGAATTCAAGAAGATTGGCTTAAACTCGCTGTGCTTGTTTGATCTAATGTTCTAGATACGGTGGATCTTGGAGATTAAGGCTCCATTACAGGAAGGCAACTTCATGTATCATAAATCTGTCATTATTATTGTCGACTGCGAGCGACAGTGATTGTCAAGTTGTGAATGTCGTGGTTATATATCCGACTATTCGGAGGTTTCATGAAGAACTCCGAATTTAAACTTGTATAAATTATCTCCAAAAATTATTGAAACGAGATTGGAGGGGAATTAGAGTATTGTTTCAGATAGAGACGAGACCAATACAATAAAGAGCCGGATTATCAAGAGTCGGGCCAACAAATATATATCATAAGTTACAGAACGTCGAGATCTATATTAGCATAATGATAAAATTATATAAATGTGATGATGTGAAGGGAAACAACTAAATTAACCGCAAAAGAAAGTGGACTTATTGCAAAACCTATTACCAAATTTCTCTGCACATTAAGATAGTACCCAACATTCAAAATTCGTTACGAAAAGCTTGTAGGTATATAAACAAGAAATCGAAACAGTATTTATATGAAACGTTATTTGGCCAACCAAGTGAGGGGACCGCACTAATCATTTAAGTTAACTATATCCGTATCAAGTTTAATTTGAAATTTTTAGATTATTAACTATTTTTATTAAATTACCTTGTTCTTATTAGTTGATTATATAAATAATTACCTTACCCTTTAAGTTTCTTTAAACTTGACAAAATTTTATATTTGCAGTACTGTTTCACAGGGTAAATATTAGCCCTAAAGCTAATATCGCAAGTAGTATTGACAATATCGATTGTAAAGAATGGCACAAGCTTCATTTTTATACCTTTCTAGTAATTATTTGTGACTAAATAAGTGTGAAATAAACGAACATTAATGTGATAAAAGACATAGCAGAGTCGCAGACGTCTTATTCCCTATCGCCAGTTTCATTATAACCTCCCGTCGCGTTATCACGAACGTGTTATGATAAAAGACTTGAAGTAATGACCACCAGACATTTCTATGAAATTAATATTAATTAAAATTCCCGATCTAATAAATATTGTAACGACTTTTATGTCATACCAGATTAATTAAGTAAAAGATTTTAATTACTTTGGAAAGAAGGTACTTTTATAATATGTCCAGATATTTTCGCTGTTTCTAAAGTAATTTTAAACAAATATGTTGGAGAACTTCTAATCGCCTAAAAAAGGGGTTAGTTTCGTGGGGTGAAATCGGAAGAGAAATTTTTTTTTTACCAGGTCATCGAGTGGGGTGTCAAATAAAAGCCTGTAAAAACAGGAGTTCAAAAATATATATAATGTAATATTTGCGCACAATCTTTTTGTGTTATTTTTAAAAAATTTGGAAAAAATTCTAGAATATTCTCCACAGGATGTAGATTGAACGAAAATTATCACGAGTGCATTACCTTTAATAATTTATCTGGTATATAAAAAAAGACAAAAATTTCAAGGTCATCAGTTTTTAGTACAGATCGGAAACAAACTTTGTTGATAACTTATTAGAGGTCACTGACCTCCGTAACAAAAATTTTTATTTTAAAAGTAATCAACGTAGAGAACACTAATTGCGCAAGTTCAACATGCTGCGGTTATTTTTATATAAAACTGACCTGATAAACTGAATTTTATGGATCACAGACTGGACGTCTGTGATCCATAAAATTTAAATTCATCAATTTTAGCAATTATATTTTCAATTTTGTAGTGTTACTACTATATATATATATATATATATATATATATATATATATATATATATATATATATATATATATATATATATATATATATATATATATATATATATATATATATATATATATATATATATATATATATATATAGGGTGTTTTTTTATAGAGGTATAGAACTTTGAAATGGAATAAAACAAAGATGAATTTTTTAAATTGACATGAATTTTACTTTATTCGAAAGATAATCTTCTGGCATTATAATTTAAAAATATGACTTCTGGCATATGACCGCCACGGCTGGCTCGGACGTAGTCTAATCTGGAGGTCCAATTTTCGATGACTTTTTCCAACATTTGTGGTCGTATATCGGCAATAACGCGGCGAATGTTGTCCTCCAAGTGGTCAATCGTTTCGGGCTTATCGGCGTAGACTAGCGACTTTCACATATCCCCACAGAAAATAGTCTAGCGGCGTTAAATCGCACAATCTTGGAGGCCAATTCACGGGTCCGAAACGTGAAACTATGCGGTTACCAAACGTTTCCTTCAATAAATCAATTGTGGCACGAGCTGTGTGACATGTTGCGCCGTCTTGTTGAAACCACAGCTCCTGCACATCATGGTTGTTCAATTGATGAACGAAAAAGTCAGTAATCATGGCTCTATAGCGGTCACCATTGACTGTAACGTTCTGACCAGCATCGTTTTTAAAGAAATACGGACCAATGACTCCACCAGCCCATAAAGCACACCAAACAGTCAGTTTTTCTGGATGTAACGGTGTCTCAACATACACTTGAGGATTATCATCACTCCAAATACGGCAGTTTTGTTTATTGACGTATCCATTCAAACAAAAGTGAGCTTCATCGTTAAACAAAATTCGCTTATGAAAATCGGGATCAACGGCAATCTTGTTTTGGGCCCATTCACCGAATCTACGCCTTGCTAGGTGATCGTGTGGCTTCAATTGTTGCACGAGTTGGATTTTGTAAGTACGCAAACCAAGATCTTTCCGCAAAATCTTCCATAAAGTAGATGGACACATATCCAATTCCTGTGCACGATGGCGGATAGACTGATTCGGGTCTTCCTCTACGCTACGCTCTACAGCAGCAATGACTTCTTCTGTACGCACTGTACGACGTCTCTGTGGATGCGTATTATCATTTAGAGTAAACGTGGTGCGAAAACGTTCCATAGTTAATCGAATTAATTGCTCTGATGGACGATTATGTTGACCGTAAAATGGACGTAGTGCGCGATACGTATTTCGAACAGAACCATGATTTTCAAAATAAATTTGCACAATTTGGAAGCGTTGTTCAGGCGTCAGTCTATTCATGTTGAAATGCCAAACCAAACTAAACATAAATTACTTGACAGCTGACAAAATGGCCGCCAGTTAAAAAAGTGTTGCCAACTTAAAATTTATACCTCTATTAAAAATACCCTTTATATATATATATATATATATATATATATATATATATATATATATATATATATATATATATATTTATATATATATATATATATATATATATATATATATATATATATATATATACTATATATATATATATATATATATATATATATATATATATATATATATATATATATATATATATGTATATATATACTTAGGTAATAAGTTATGTGGATAATATGGGATTTAGTTAACTGCGAAGATACCAATATTTAAAAAGTACGTAGACATTGTGACTAGAGTAGAATGAGCAATCGTGTATCTATTACACTGGTTGTGACGAGACTGAGCTGGTTTCATTTCATGCATTTGCCATTGTGTTTATGTTTTGTGAATCATTTTTATAAACTAAGAGACGAGGAAGAAAATTAGTATTTCTTACTTTTGTTCTTTATTTCTTTTTCAGATATCTTTTGTTTTGGTCTGTACATGTGCAATATTTTTAATAAAAAAAGCTCGTGGTTCTGCCATTGGCGCACCTTTTTACCCTTTAAATCCTGAGGACTTGTCAGATGGTGAGATAAAGGAGTTAGAGTATTTTGATAAATATTATCATAGGTAAGAAAATTTTAGCTTAAAGTTATAAATTTTAATATTTGAAGGAACTTCTTGTGTAAGTGATATAATTATTAAACAAACACATGCCGCTCCTGGAGCGCTTTAGGGACTTCCCTGCTAGACCCATAAAAAAAAAACAAAAAAAAACAAGATTTTAATATGCAAATAGAATTTTTAAACAATATGCTTTCTTAAAATTGTAAATATCAATTTGAGAAAAGTTTTTTTTTTTCATATGAAATTGCATATTCTATTTTGATAATCCCACAGGACTACAATCGTCCTTTTTTCTCTTTAGTTTACTGAAATTTTATATACACCTTATCAACAAGCTATTCTATCGTTATATAACTTAATTTGGATTCTCTATGTTACACCATCAAATAAACTACAATTACTAGAGAATAATGTTAAGACCATTCTCTCTCATTCGAGCTGTTGATATAGACGTGGTCAAAATAATCGTTCAAAGATAGGTAGAATCTAAATGCGATATCTAAGTAGACATAATTGATAAACATGTTTAGATTTTTCGTTGGTTGGTCATATTTAAAACTTTCATAAATTACGTACTAAAGCTTTAAATATTATTACTATATATTTCCTTTTTGGAGTACTGTGTACTCAAGGATCTACAAATATAATACAGTATAATTGAAAATGCATACAGAACGTATTTGTTACTCTATTATTAATGGAGCACTATGTTCCAAACACTGTCATTTTCAGACCGAAACGTACACTGATAACGTACAACCATGCAGGAGCAAATCATCTGAAATCAGCATTATTAACAGAAACTAAAAATAAAGTTGTTGGAGCTGCAACAGGATTGGCTACAGGTGCAGTAGCTACGTCGGTTGGTGCAGCGAAACATCTTACAACAGCAGCTCTTGCCGGAATTGGTAGCAAAATAGGACTCGTGGCAAGTGGATCAGCGAAATCTGTTGCAGCTGCCTCTACAGGAGTCGTACAATCTTCTATAGCAGCTATAAATACTGCTAAGCAATTAAAAACAGCTGCATTAACAGGATTAGTTAAAACAGTGGGAACAGTAGCAAGTGGATCAGCTAAGGCTGTCGCAAGTGCTTCAACTGGAGTAAAACACCTTAAGACTGCAGCTTTGAAAGGAGTAGCTACAAAAATAGGACAAGTTGCAGTTGCTTCTGCAGGTGCCGCTATAGGAGTTGCTACTGCCGGATCGACGAATACTGCAAAAGCTATTTCCGGCTCTACCAGTTTTATCAACCAACTTAAATCTGCTTTAATAGCAGGACTAGCTAAAAAAATTGGATTGATATCTGCTGGTTCAGCGAAAGCTGTTACAGGAGCTTCAATAGGAGTAAAAACAAAAGTAGCTCAAGTAGCAGGAGGTCTTTCAGCGGGGACGGCAGATGCAATTACTCAGCTAAAACATGCTGCTGTTGCAGGAACTAAAAAGAAGCTTGCTCAAGCTGCCAGTGGACTGGCTGGCGCAATAACAGGAGCTGTTGGTTCGGCTTCTGCTGGAGCAGGGGAACTAGCGAGAAGTGCATTTTTTGGCTCAGCAAATGCCGTTAAACAAGTAAAGACTGCTGTTCTGGTAGGGACAGCAAATAAAATAGGCCAAATTGCTAGTGGATCAGCAGGGCTTGTTGCTGCCGGATCTGCCGGAGTGGCTAATGGAGTAAAAGGAGCTTTACTGGGTTCAGCAGGCGCAGCTAGTTCAGCAGTTAAGAAAGTAAAGACAGTTGCTCTCTTGGGAACTGCTAAGACTGTGGGAACTATTGCTAGCGCATCAGTAGGTGCTGCAACAGGAGCTGTAGCAAAAGCATCGGCAGCAAGTGGACAACTAGCTACAGGAGCTGTAGTTGGGACAACAGGACATATTGCAAAAACTGTTGGTGCAGTTTTAACAGGATCAGCAAAACTGAAAGCTGCAGTGGTAACAGGAACAGTAAAGAAAATTGGATCTCTTGCGTTTGGATCTTCAGGAATAAGTAAGAGAAGTGTTGGGAATGAACCTGTGGAGCAATTCTTAGATTTGTACGAACTTTACCATCACTACTCCATAATGCTTATATTCAGGCCTTCATCGACTTCTTTTATGCGCCAACTAACAAACACTGATTTTCTTTAATGGGATTTCTCGCATATTTCCGCCAAAAAGACAGCTTGACGAGGGACAATTCGACGAAAATAATTGAACAAAGACAATAATAGTAAAGTACTTACTTACGTGCACAAACGAAGAATACACATCACTATTTGGACTACCTGATAATTAAGACAATCTTATGAATATATAAATTGTATAAATTGTTCCATTTTAAAATATTTTTAGAAATAGAAACAGTAATGATTGATAAACAACGAGCTGAGTAAGACAATTGGTCGAAAGACAGCAAAAAAGAAGTGTTTTATAATGATTTAATATATTGTATATATGTAGATTTTCTTCTAACATAAAATACATTCTAAGACATCGAATGTGTATATAATGTTTTACTCTATTTTCGTTTGTTGTCCTGTACAATTATTTTGGTCCAAATTGGCCAATTGTCTTGTTGGCGAGTTGCGATAAATGCTTTTACATTTCTATAACTTTTAACTTGACAACAATACATTTTCATGGATAGACACAATATTACGATGGTCATACGTGAAAAAAACCATTGGCGGAGGATATCTTATTTAAACTAATACGAGGCTGGTTTGAAAATTCCGTGCAAAAATAAAAACTACTTATGTGTTTGGGGTAAACCTTTTTTATTTTTCGACATAGTCTCCTTTTAGGCTTATACGCTTCGTCCAACGATGTTCTAGTTTGTTGATCCCTTCCGAATAATAGGATTTGTCCAAGTCTGCAAAATATCCATTAGTGTCTGCAATCACCTCCTCGTTTGAATAAAATCCCACCAGCCATTTCTTCAAATTGGGGAACAAATAGTAGTCCGAGAGTGTCAAGTCTGGAGAATAGGGGGGATGTGAAACGAGTTGGAATCCTGTTTCCATTAATTTTGCGACCACAACTGCTGAGGTGTGTGCTGGTGCGTTGTCGTGATGGAAAAGGACTTTCTTGTGGGCCAATCGCGGGCGTTTTTTCTTGCAGCTCGGTTTTCAAACGGTCCAATAACGATGAATAATATTCACCTGTAATAGTTTTACCCTTTTCCAGATAGTCGATGAGGATTATCCCTTGCGAATCCCAAAAGACAGTCGCCATAACCTTTCCGGCCGAAGGAACGGTCTTCGCCTTTTTTGGTGCAGATTCCCCCTTAGTAATCCATTGTTTAGATTGTTGTTTGGTCTCAGGAGTATAGTAATGTATCCATGTTTCATCCACAGTGACGAAACGACGCTTAAAGTCCTCCGGATTCTTCTGGAACAGCTGCAAACCATCCTTGCAACACTTCACACGATTCCGTTTTTGGTCAAGCGTGAGCAATCGCGGCACCCATCTTGCGGATAGCTTTCTCATGTCCAAATGTTTATGCAAAATATTATGTACCCGTTCAGTCGAGATGCCCACAGCACTAGCAATCTCACGCACCTTAACTCTTCTGTCATCCATCACCATATCATGGATTTGATCAATGATTTCTGGAGTCGTAACCTCCACAGGCCGTCCAGAACGTTCAGCGTCACTTGTGCCCATATGGCCAGTCCGAAAATTTTGAAACCACTTATAAACTGTTCTAATCGAAGGTGCAGAGTCACCATAATGTTTATCAAGCTTGTTTTTAGTCTCCTGAGGCGTTTTGCCATTCATAAAGTAATGTTTAATCACCACACGAAATTCTTTTTCGTGCATTTTTTGAAAATCACTCGACTTCCTTGATTCACACGAATGCCAAACACAAAGAAATAGACCAATATGGCTGAAACTTGGTGTGCGTTCATTCAAGAGATGCTACTAACTAAACATTACCTCGATACGCGCCGGTGGTGCCATCTCTCGGACTTTGCACGGACTTTTCAAACTAGCCTCGTATATCTTGATAAATTCAAAAGTTCTTGCTTCATTTTATGGTTGAAATTCCCAGTTTTAATTATCGTCTGTCAATTAAAGTGAGGCAGCCCTAGATACGAAGAACCGCGTTATTAATGCGTTTTTTAGTCCTTGCAAAATTAACTTCACTATGTCACAAATCCTAATTTTGGTTCACTACGTTTCTAGACTTTAATAATCTAATAAAAAAATATATGTTCATGTTTACTTTCTTAGACCGCTATTTGTTAAAGTATTGAAATCGAAAGTTTCATTTTATCATAGTGTGTAATATTGTGACTTTTCATCGAAGAAATTGCGCGGCTACTATAACGTTGGCATGTTTTGCTTCATTTGCTTTTAAACATATTTTAAAACTTGGTATCCTTTTTTTTTCAGATCTAAATACTTATTAATTTTACAGGTATGGGAGTTCTACTCTATTTCTTCCCTTATTTTCTCGGAAATACCAGTAATATCTTGCATTAACATTTTCATTAAAATCTTTTTTTCAGGTTCAGTCAAACTTATCTTGTAGTTGCCAGGTCTATTCTATTATCTCTGCTTCCAGGGTCGCATTACCTAAGAGTGCATCAGGCATAAAAAATAAAATTGTAGACCTCTTTGAGTGGTTCCTTTTTGTGTTATAACAAACTAAAAATGGTACAATAAAATTCTATGCCTAGGATGCCATTAAAGCTTAATCCGGCCCTGTCTGCTTGACTCATAATCTCATAATTAACCAAATCAAAACTAAAGCTTTTCTTGGTGTCTTAAAAACAGTGAAATATTTCTTTAAAAAATAAATAATTTTTTAGACCCAAACGATCAGAATCCGCTTGGTCTTCAGGATCAGGAAAAGGATCTGGTGATATACTCGGTCAATTAAAATCTGCTGTCGTAACAGGACTTACACAGAAAATTGGACAAGTTGCTAAGGGTTCCGCAGGAGCTGTTGCGGGTGCATCTGCAGGGTTTAGTAAAGGTAGTTTTGGAGATGGGAAAAGTTATTCGTATGGACCACCTCCTAGTGTAAGTGTAAAAAAATGTTAAAAAAGTTTCAATGCCAAGTCAGTGTCATCTTCAGAGTTAGATTTTTCGACATTATGTTTTTAAAGTTTAAAAAATGTGAGAAAATATTTGTTTTAGTACTAAGGGTGTCCCAAAATTCACGAAAGGAGTAATTTTGATAGAAAACACAGGTTTTTAATTAAAAATTGTAATTTTTTTATTGATTCATAAAGTATAGGGTTATATATGGAATAACATATCGGGTAAATGGCCTCCACGGCTTTGCTGACACGTACCCTTTTGTCGAAATTTTCCATGACCGTTTTTCATAAATGTGGCTGAATATCGTTGATACAGCACTTAATTTCCTCCTTCAAGTCGTGGGTGCTCGTGAGCTTGTTGGCATAAACCTTAGACTTTAAAAAACCCCAAAGAAAAAAGTCCAACGGTGTTAAATCGCATAATCTGGGCAGCCAATTTTGATCACCAAAACGGGATATTACACGACCAGGAAATGACTCATGCAGTAATTGAATTGTTTCCCGGGCTGTATGGCATGTGGCACCGTCTTGTTGAAACGACATGTCGTCCACATCCATATCTTGCAATTTAGGCACAGAAAACTAGATTATATTTTCGAAGAAGAATGGTCCGATGATGCCTCCAGCCCAAAATCCGCACCGAACAGTGACACGTTGTTTGTTGCAATAGTCACGCGTGGATTGTCTGAACCCCAAATGCGACAATTTTGTCGATTAACGAAGCCATCAAGATGGAAATGAGCCTCATCGCTGAAGATGATTTTCTTCAAAAGTCAGTATCCACTTGTTCCATAATCCATTCAACGAACTCTCTTCGTTGTGCGTGGTCAGTAGGCTTCAGTTCTTGAGTCAATTGAACTTTGTAAGCATAAAGATGCAAATCTTTCGTGAGAATATGCTGTAGAGAGCTTCTCGAAATATCGAGTTCTTGTCCACGGTGCCAAATTGATGTTCCTGGAGTCTCAGCAACACTTTCACGAACTGCTTCAATGTTTTGTGTCGAACGACTTGTTGAAGGACGACCAGAACGTTTAAGATCACTAATTGATCCAGTCTCCCTGAATTTTTCAATTAATTTCTTCACAGTTGATGAGGTTAAATCACTATTCCCACCATATTTTGTACGAAAATTCCGAACTGTAGCTGCCAAACTTTCATTATTTTTAACATATTGCTCAACAATGAAAACACGTTGTTCTCTCGTGTAGCGCTCCATTTTTAATAACCCTGAACTGTCAGCTGTCACGCTATGTTTTTTGTTTTGTTGGCAACACTTTATCATACAAATGGCGCTAAATTCAAATCTTGCGTAAATTTTGGGACACCCTTTAGTTTATGTCAAGAAGTTTATTATTCCGTTAATATTTTAATACATTTTTCGCCGCGTGATATAAAATAATTTTTTTAATGTTTTTTCAGCATGACTCCAAAATAAATCTATGGGACCTAAAAAAATCGGTCCTTAATACGCTCTTACAAGCAGTAAAGGCCATAAAAGGTGGAGTTCTAGCTATTAAAGGTCAGCTTATTAAAGGTAGTGGATATATAGTTTCGGGAAGTGGAAAATTAATTGCAGCCGGGGGAGATAAAGTCAGCAGCCTTGGGAAGAATATTATTCAGAGTGCTATTTTGGTACCTCCTCAAAAGGGACATTATAATGGTAAGATATTTGGCTTCTCATTTTAATTTCTTCAATCCTTTAATTATATTAAAGGCATTTGTCTTTTACTGTATAGTAATGTATTCCGCGTTAGTTAACTTTTCCTTCCTTAATCTAAGTAACTTTGTTATGGCTCTGTATAAAGCAATTCATATTTCAGAATGAGTGTGATAACCTTATCTCTTCTTCCTCTAACATTTATCAAATAGTATTTTTTTCTTTGAGCTTCTGCTTTCATTCGTAGCTTATTAGCTTTTTTGTTAAATCAGACTCTATTTCTTGTCCCTTTTATTTTCTTGTGTTAACAAGAATATATTGTAGTATATTTTTCAGATTATGGACATTCGTCAGCTGCTTATACTCCCCCCACTGGGCCTAGTGGGTCTCCGGTTATATATGACTCTCCGCCCCCGTCTGGCCCCAGTCACTATGAAAGTCATTACGATCACCATCATGGTAAGGATACCAGCAACTGTTAGCAAAACGCTGGGAGTGAAATTCGCTTCTTAGATAAATGTGGTCATAACCAGATTTCAGTACTCCTAAATTTCTTGTCTTGATTAATGGCGTTAAAAGTTCCTCTTTAGGAAAACTAGTTTTGGAAATATACTTTAGTTTTTTTCTGGTCTTCGTGGGTTTTCACAGAATATTAGCCTAAATATATTAGTTATTCTAAGAATCCATGGAAACTGCTATGTTTCGCTCTCACTTAAGAATACACTAACCTTAGGAAACCAATGATGATATTGCAATTTTTGTTTTCATCAGTGTTAAAGGTTATACTTTCTACATATTAACAACAATGCAGTTTAAAGATAATAATTTCACTAATATTTTGCCGTTGAAAATGCGGCATCAACTTTCTATTGATGGGTATATTATATAAAAATTTAAATAATCTATAATTAATATATAATTTATTTATTTATCGATAGTACCACTCTAATATTGCTTTCTTGGTATCCATAGAAATTAAGACATTGTATAGTTAAACCAGGCAATGAGAAAACAGGAGGTGATAGAGGCCGAATAACAACTGTTAATTCGGTTACATACGTGAAGATGATTGAAAATTTCTTTACATCTGCTTTTAATGGGTATAACCGAAAAACCAGATTTTAGCAGGACGGGGATGCGTCACACACTTCAAATGTATCTTTGTTAGTATTTATAAAAATTTTCCCGAATCATTGATTTTCCTAAGAGGAGACAACTTGGATTCCACGTAGTCCTGATTTGACTGTGATACTAAGTTGGGAATGTGGAATCTTTGGCACAATGATACTACTCAGTATATATATCACCACTACACCAAACACTTTATTTTTGAATTCGACGGGCGTTTCGCTAACCATGTTAGCTTCATCAGGAGCGATGATTGACTGTGATAGATTTTTTTTGTTATGAAAGAATATCTGAAAACTCAGAGTTTCTAAAAACAATTGTCGTTTCCTAGAACAGTAAGAAAATACCGAGCAAGGTATAACTGCAATTATACAAAGCAGCAGCCCAAGCAGTGTCCCGATCGGGTCGCAAAACGGGTATTTTATTGAGGAGGCCAGTTTGTACTTGTGCAAAGTAGAAACCAATTATAACCTGGATTGAGTTCAAAATAGTTCTATTTATTTAAACATTTTTTTGTATGGTTTTCGTCTTTGGAAATTGGGATTTTTTATGGATGAACAATCTTTTAGATATGTTAAAATTTACCATATCGAGATATTGTTATTTTAATAATTAAATATTAAAAATGACTAAGTATGGGATTACACAGGACGGCAAATCATTTTCGTCAAAAGGTAATACCATCTGTAATAACAAAATGCTATGAATAATGAACAATATTATACTAAAAACCACAGTTTACATATATAAAATTAAATAATGGTTCATGAAAACAGTTAAAATAAACACTTCTTGAAAAATTAAAAATTATCTCAGATTTTTTCCTGTAATAATTTCAGTGATAATTTTTCTAAACAAAAAAAACTGAAATTTTTTTTTATGCGTATAACATATTTCCATAAAAAAATTGCAAAAAACATTAAAAAAAAGTTGCGCCCCCGGGTGGGCTCGAACCACCAACCTTTCGGTTAACAGCCGAACGCGCTAGCCGATTGCGCCACGGAGGCTATGGCAACATTGCTTTTTGAAATTCTATTAAACTGTACTTTCTTAAATAAAAATCTTTAAGTTTATATGCGTTTTTAAGATTGCATAAACATTATATATATATGTATATATATATATATATATATATATATATATATATATATATATATATATATATATATATATATATATATAATAAAATAAAAAATTTTAACAACTATAACACAAAATACAGAAAAAGCAACTTCAGAATGGTATTTTTTGTTCAATTTAGTTGATAATAAAGTGAAAATATAATTTTAACATATTTTCACAGTTATTACCCATTTAATTGAAAATATTTTCTTATGTTGCGAAATGTGACATATTACGTAATTTTACATTTTTGAATGAAAGAAATTCTTTACTTTTACAAAATACGACTGACTGGTTGACAAAAATATGCAACACGAATTTTACGCGTGGCTAACGTAAATAAAAGTCTAAAATATATCTAGTAATAGCGATTATGTGGCAGTACTTATAGTAAATTATAATTACTTTTGAAGTAAACGACTTCACGTTTTGTTAAATATTTCTTTTCATGGTTTTTTTATATGTTTATTACTAATGAGTTGGGTATGGCATTACGATACGGGAGTAGTATTAGGATTATACTAACTGTACCCTAAATATATTATATATAAAATAAAAATAAACAAAGAGCACTGTCAAACTTTATTTAAATTTAATAAAAAAGAAGACGTAACATGAAACATTTAAATGAAGAAAGTTGGGGGGACTTTTTCATTTTCTTTTCTTCGTCACTATACTGCCCCTTAAATTATTTAAAAACGATTCTTATTACGAAGCCTTTTCCTACATGCATCACCTGTCAAGTTCTTCATTTTATTTAATCTGGTTATCGCCTAACACAGGGGTGCTCAAACGGTCGATCGCGAGTGCTTTTTGAGTCGATCTCGAGAAAAAAATTCCGATATAGAACTATTCACACATTTTGTTTTAGGTAACTAAAACAAAATGTAATGAATAAACTACTAAAATTTATTCGATCCACAATTAGGCCAGAATAACCCCCTCATCACTTTCTTTTATCGTAATAACCCCCTGCTAGCGGCAAAAGGCGGCTGTATCAAAAGGAACGCGCGGTACTTGTCAAAGAAAAACCGCGTTTTTGATTCCCTTCGATTTTTCTAGAAACTTCGTGCGGCGTGTTTGACGGGAACATTCGAGACTTCGTGCGCGCCGATATAAATGTTGCGCCTGCAGGAATAGGAGTCAGTCTGAGTTGTAACTTGAAGGCGATACATCGATACAAAGTTTATTAATAAATAGTCCAAAATGAGTGCGGCGAAGAAAAGTAAAAACTTATCATTTTAATAACGATTGGGAGCAAGAATTTTTCTTTTGTATGGTAAAGGATAAGTGCATTTGTCTCATTTGCCGTGCGTCAGTTGCAATACCTAAGCGTGGGAACTTAGAGAGCCATCATAAAACGGTTCATAAAAACTATGAAAAGGATTTTCCGTCACAGAGTGAATTAAGACAACGAAAAGTATGTGATTTGATAACTTGTTTGAAAAAAGAACAAACCATGTTCACAAGACCAGCCAAACAATCAAAAGCTGCAACGATCGCATCATTTAAAATATTTCATATATTGGCGAAACACAAGAAACCATTTGATAATGGATTGGTTGTGAAGGAAGCAATTATTGAAGCGGGTGAGACTTTATTTGGAGATTTTAAAAATAAAACAGAGATTATGTCTGCTATTAGAGAACTTCAGTTATCTCGTCCGACTGTCACAAGGCGTGTTGAAGTGATGAGTCAGGACATGACAGATAAACTAAAACATGATATCATGGAATGTACATACTTTTCTTTACAGTTCCACGAATCCACCGATATGACAGCCACTGCCCAGCTGTGTATTTTTATTCGAATGGTATTCAATGACATGTCGGCTAAGGAAGAGTTTTTGATAATGATTCCTCTGAAAGGAAAGACCCGTGGCGAAGATAAATATGACGTTTTCTTCAATTTTGTAACAAACTACAAGCTACCAATATATAAACTAGTGTGCATTACAACCGATGGAGCACCAGCAATGACTGGAAACAAAAACGGTTTTGTGGCATTGTGTCGAGCTAATGATGATTTCCCTTCATTTTTCTCCTTCCATTGCATTATACATCAACAAGTTTTGTGTTCAAAAGTTCTAAACATGGAGGAGATTATGGGCATTGCAATAAAAATTGTGAATTCTATCCGTGCACGTAGCTTGCAACGACGGCTTTTTAAATTGCAGTTGGAAGATAGTGAGTCAGCTGAACACACTGATTTAGTTCCTCACACGGACGTCAGGTGGTTGAGTGGCGGAAAATTCCTAGAAAGGTTCCAAAAATTATTGCCCGAAATAAGAGCTTTTCTGGACTAAAGAGGTGAAGACACTCAGATGCTGAAAAACGGAAAATGGCTGACTGATTTGGCATTTTTGACAGACATCACAATGCATTTAAACACCATTAATTTGGAGCTTCAAGGTAAAGGAAAAACTACTATTGAGATGATTAGCGCAATAAACGCATTCAAAAGTAAATTGCAACTTATGATAGATCAACTGAAAAGAAAGGATCTGAAAAATTTTCCGTCTTTGAAAGCAAGGATTCCTCAGTTGAATTATGATATTTATGAGGCAGAATTAACAAATATTTTGGGCCAATTCGAAATACGTTTTTATGATTTCAGTAAATTGGCAAATATCGCATCATTTATGAGTTATCCTTTTTCGTGTAAAAACATTGAGGAATTAGCTACTAAAATAGCAAGTCAGTTTAACATGGACTCATGTTCTGTTGAAAATGAGTTAGTGCAGATTATATCAGATATACATCTCAAAGCCACAGCATCTGATACAAAATTCTGGTGTTTTATATCTGAAGATAAATATCCGAATATAAGGCAAATCGCCCTTCAACTGACGGCAATCTTTGGGTCAACTTACTTGTGCGAGTAATTTCTGAAATGAAGATAATTAAGTCAAAATATCGCAATCGACTAACTGACGAACATATGTTATCATGTTTGCGATTAGCACTCGGTAATTACGTACCATCTTATGAAAAGTATCCTGAGGATATGCAGTGCCACGCTTCAACATCCAAAGTCACTCTTTAGTTAAGTTTAGACACTAGAACTCGTTTGTTTTGTAAGAACCAATAAACTCACAATTTTGAATAATTATGAGTTTTTTCATTGACATTTTAGAGCAGACCTACACTTACCTTGACTAAAAAATGCATATTGTGCGGAAAACTAATATCTATGCCACGATACACCGTACCTAGACGACAGTCCTGCATCACACTTACTTGCAGCCTCTCAGAGTCGATCGAACGTAGTCTAACAATATTGAGGTAGATTGCCAGCAGTTCAAGTTTGAGCACCCCTGACCTAACACATTAGAAATTGTACTTTGTACTTCAATAACCGGTAGAGCATGAGTTTAAGAAAAAAAGTATCACAAAAATAACGATATAGGTCATGCTGAACTCATATAAGAACTTATTAAGTCCACCTTATAATGACTAATTTTTCTATGAATATTACTTGATTCGATAGTAATTATTTTCAAGCTACCTAACTTGATAAAGAACAAGAAGTTCACTCACTCTTAACCCAGACTTGAAGAAAATGCAAAGTAACAAACAATACAGGTTTTAATAATATTTCTATATTGTAGAGTAAAAATTAAGTCAAGTAGTGAATCGTAATCTCTGTTATTTATTTTTACTAATCATTTACCTTACATTTTAAGCCAAACCTCAACACATTGACGGGGTAATACTTCTACAAAGGATACCACCTACGAAAGAAAACTTGTACACCTCTCATTCTCATACCAAAGAATCCCATGTTCCTCCGTTCAAACCTTTGGAACCACATGGCCCTACCCTTGGTACTGTAGTCGGAAAGTTTTTCACTGCTTCTACAAGTCTCGATCCTGCACAAACCACCTCATTCGGCGATACTGGTGATGGAGTAGTCTATGACAGTCATGGAGAAAGTCATGATCATTACCCGGTTGAAAACAGTCATATTCATTTAAGCCCACCTGGACCACCATATTATGAGGAGCCTAGACAACATACTGTCGAGGCAGCAGCCCCTGCTAGTTTCCAAACCCCCTTAATCAAAGAACATAAAGTGGTTCCTATACAATCAAACGTGGATTACAGCAACATTCAACCTACCTCTCCTCTAGCTACAAACTACGCTCTTACTTTTGATGACCACTACAATAATTTCCTTAATTTTCCTGATAATTTACAAGGTGAGGCCTCAAATTTCAACGATCAGAAAGTGAGATTAACGAAAGGAGAGATTCTAGATCATTTAGAGTCATCTCCTACTCTAGCTAGTTCTCAAATTCAACTCCCCAAGGATGCTCCAGCTAGCTTTAATGCTCTAAAAGAGTCTCTTAAGAAGGAAAAGCCACTTCCGGGGCCTTTAAATTTAGAATTTTTAGGTAAAAATTCTGCCAAAAAAGTTTCCTCTGAGGAGTTTCTTCCTAAGCCATCAACAACTAACTTGTTGGAGGCTGCTTTACACCCTAAAAAATTGCACTCCTCAGAAAGCACATCTGATTTAAAATATAGTCCAACCTATTCTACTTTTAGAAAGTCTACAGCTAAATCTACTTTTTCCCAAAATCTCGTAGCTGCCAATGACAACTCTTTAGATAATTTTTTACCAAAAAAAGAGCCCCAAAGTACCTTCAATTCACAAGAGAGTTTAGGTGGGTTTTCTAGCGCAGAGGCCTTTCAAAATTACCTCGAACACTTTCCTTTCCATAAAGTTAATCCCAAATCTTACTCTACTCTTACTAAAAGGTCCAAATCACAATTTCCTCAAAAATTGAGGGTGCAAAATGACCCTAGACAAAGAAGACCATCAGATAAGGGAAATTACAGTGTTGTCAGATCTGTTTCATATGAGATTACTCCAGAGGGCGCTAAAAGACTGACTTGAGTGAGTACTTATTACTACGACTTAGAACTAACTTGAACTAATTCAGAGACATACATCGGGTAGACTATAACTATTTAGTATAGACTAACATCTTATTTAACCACTCCAGTTCAATAATCATCCAAAAATCAAAAAATTATGAGAAACTTAGTCGTTTATTTACCTCATTATTTATTTATTTACAGATAATTTACATCAGCAGTACTATTACTATCATGAGCCTTTCAATAATGGTTATGGATGGGTATGAAGTTTTCTTTAAGTTATTTTCAAGCATCATCTGTGAATATAAGATTAGTCTAAGTAGAGCCTGTCCCAAAATATAAGATCCTAATTTTTGCCGTTTTAAGTGGGCAATATAAAAATTATGATAGGTTGCAGAGATGGACTTAAGAATTTTATTCATTAATGCAAATAATAAAATTATAAGTGTTTTTGGAGATGTTTATTTATAGATGCATGTAAAAACAAATGGATAAGAAGTACAAATATACAGTTTGAATGAATGGGGTTTACAAGAGAGGACATATTGTATAAATAAAAATATCATCAGCTGAGGTAATTATCAGTGGTTTCATATTATTTACATAAATGTATGAATCTTTAACTTTAACAATGTGCTGAATGGAATTCTTCCAGCTTTCACAAGGTATATCATTTATAACTTTTTTTAGTAATTCAATCACTGACACGCTTAAAGTAGGAGAAACATTTTGTGCCCTTATTTTTGATTTAAGTTGATGCCAAATATGTTCAATAGGATTAAACACACAATAATACGGAGGAAGCCGCAAAACAGTGTGTCCCATTTTCTCAGCCATACTATCACAAACATATTTCTTTTTCAATTTATAGTCTTTCAAAACTTCCAAAAGATCACTTTTTTATAACTAAAGTCAAAATAAATATTATTTTCTAACATATATTCCTGTATTTCCGATTTGCTGTTGGCTGCATTAGGAACCTTATTTAGTAGGCGACTATGGTAACTTGCATTGTCCATAATTACACTCTGTTCGGGAACATTTGGCAAAAGGGAATTTTGAAACCAATTTTCAAAAAGTTTCGCTGTCGTGTCTGCGTGATAGTCCAAACTAGAATCGTTTATGTTTTTTGCAGATAATAGTAGACAATTTGAAACCCAGCCTTTTTCAGATCCAGCATGCAAAATGGTTATTCGTTTACCTTTATTTGAAGGTGCGTTAGTCTGACATTTTGTACTGCTGTCAACCCACCCTTCTTTCTGATCGAAACTTTTAATTTCTTGTAAATAAGTATGTCGCAAGATTCGTAATCTTTGTGACTCCATCATTACTTGCCTTTTGTTGATTTTTCGGAAGGTGAATCTCATTCTTAAGATAATTCTGTGAAGGGTTGATCGGCCACAATGTATATTGGTCCCGTGCTGCACCAGTCTTAATTTTTTTTTGTCTAGAATATATTTTTCTCCTCATGACGCCTTTTTCATAATCGTCTACATGATGCATTTGAAAATCTTTCCGTTTTTTCCTGTTCTTGAGTGATGGTTTTCCTACAATACCCTTAATCGTAGAAATTGGGTTTTTTGTTAGTTCAGGTTTCTTGCAAAACACTTTGTTTATTCAAATTTCTTTTTAACAAACTGTCGTAAACATTTTTCACTACTTGTTTAGCGTCAAGTGATAAATGTTTTCTCTTGCGATAGCCACTATTGCAATTATCCCACGGACGCCACATAATTAAAATAGAATCGTTACATTGTAAGTTGTAATTAAAACTAAAAATAAAAATAATAAAAGGCCTATATTATCAAATACTTAAAGGGCTGCAAACTGGGTTGCCAGGTAGTAAAAATAGATCGAATATAATTGCAGGTGCAAGTGAGAGCGGTATACAAAGCAGATAAAATAAAAATACAGCGTTAATACCTGACAACTATGCACAAAACCTTTATAAGGTCGTTTATTGCCACATTGAAAAAGCAAAAAGGCAGGATCTTATATCTTGGGATTGACTTTACATATAGTCATAGGTAGAGTCACTGTGAATGTTTGCTAGTATATAGTTATTAGAGAAATTTATCTTTATAACGAGTCATACGTAAAATTTTTAAGAATCATCTAATTTATTTTTTTTTGTAAAACATTTACAACTTGTCATAAGGAGTACCCAATACGCTTTAGGGTTATGTTTTTTCACCAAATTGTAGAGAATTTGTGATTGAAGGTGCATAAAAGATTACTAATCTCAATGGCGTAGTTTCAGAGAGTTCTAAATATATTTTTTAATCATCTTTTAAATTTTCTGTCTAAAACAAATTACTGTTAAATAAAATTATACCTCTTCCTTTTACTAATAAGAATATTCTGGGTTGTTACGCTCTTTAATAATCGCAAAATTATAATTATAGATTTCAATACAGTGTTTGTTTTTTTAGATGATAATTTTTTTAAAATTGGTTCAGTGATTTAGTGCTAGAAAAAATATAAATTATTTTTAGGGTTTATTTATTTTCTAAAAAGGTGTAAATAGTGTTATGGTTTATTGTGTATTTTGTTGTAATAAAAATTTAAAATGTTTTAAATGTGTTTATTTATATCTATAACCTATAATATATATAAAATGCAACGTCTCTCTGTCCGTTAGTGCGCTTATTACTGACGAACCACTTATCCGATTTACGTGCTTTTTTTTAAACAGGCATATGTTCTCTGGCCAGTTGATAGGCAATATTTTATTACGTTAGATAACATAAGGAATAAGCAGTGACGATAATAGTGAATCAAATTGGAAAAAAGTTTGCCGCTAGCGCGTTCTCTTGCAATACACTGCCTAAACCATTAAATATGGAACAATATCATCTAGCAAAGAATATCTGTAATATATATATAATGCAACGTCTCTCTGTCTGTCTGTCCATTAGTGCGCTTAGCACTCAAGAACCACTTATCCGATTTACGTTTTTTTTTTTTTTATAAAATACAAAGGGAATAAACAAAGACAAAATGCTAATGTGTAGGAAAAAAGATGGTAGTTTAGCAGTAAGCTTGGCAAAAAGACTGAATAGTTGGGCGGAATACTTTAATGAAACATTAAATGGAGATGAAAATGAGGAGTTGAATGAGAAATAGGAAGCAAAATTAACTGAAGGGCGGGAGGGGACAAACAAACCCTGCAAAGAAGAAATGATAAAAGCTGGGGGAGTAGATCTGGAAAATGAAATATGCCGGTTGGTACAAGAAATGTGGGAAACAGAAGAGATGCCAGTGAGCTGGAGAGAGTCGCTCATTTGTCTAATGTACAAAAAAAAGGAGAAAAAACTACGAGGCTGATTTGAAAAGTCCGTGCAAAAATAAAAACTACTTATGTGTTTGGGGTAAACCTTTTTTATTTTTAGAAATAGTCCCCTTTTAGGCTTATACACTTCGTCCAACGATGTTCTAGTTTGTTGATCCCTTCCGAATAATAGGATTTGTCCAAGTCTGCAAAATATCCATTAGTGTCTGCAATCACCTCCTCATTTGTATAAAATCTTTGTCCCGCCAGCCATTTCTTCAAATTGGGGAACAAATAGTAGTCCGAGGGAGCCAAGTCTGGAGAATAGGGGGGATGTGAAACGAGTTGGAATCCTATTTCCATTAATTTTGCGACCACAACTGCTGAGGTGTGTGCTGGTGCGTTGTCGTGATGGAAAAGGACTTTCTTGTGGGCCAATCGCGGGCGTTTTTCTTGCAGCTCGGTTTTCAAACGGTCCAATAACGATGAATAATAGTCCCCTGTAATAGTTTTACCCTTTTCCAGATAGTCGATGAGGATTATCCCTTGCGAATCCCAAAAGACAGTCGCCATAACCTTTCCGGCCGAAGGAACGGTCTTCGCCTTTTTTGGTGCAGATTCCCCCTTGGTAACCCATTGTTTAGATTGTTGTTTGGTCTCAGGAGTATAGTAATGTATCCAAGTTTCCTCCACAGTGACGAAACGACGCTTAAAGTCTTCCGGATTCTTCTGGAACAGCTGAAAACCATCCTTGCAACACTTCACACGATTCCGTTTTTGGTCAAGCGTGAGCAATCGCGGCACCCATCTTGCGGATAGCTTTCTTATGTCCAAACGTTTATGCAAAATATTATGTACCCGTTTAGTCGAGATGCCCACAGCACTAGCCATTTCACGCACCTTAACTCTTCTGTCATCCATCACCATATCATGGATTTGATCAATGATTTCTGGAGTCGTAACCTCCACAGGCCGTCCAGAACGTTCAGCGTCACTTGTGCCCATATGGCCAATCCGAAAATTTTGAAACCACTTATAAACTGTTCTAATCGAAGGTGCAGAGTCACCATAATGTTTATCAAGCTTCTCTTTAGTCTCCTGAGGCGTTTTGCCTTTCATAAAGTAATGTTTAATCACCACACAATATGGCTGAAACTTGGTGTGCGTTCATTCAAGAGATGCTACTAACTAAACATATCCTCGATACGCGCCGGTGGTGCCATCTCTCGGACTTTGCACGGACTTTTCAAACCAGCCTCGTATATGTGCTAATTATAGACCAATAGCCTTACTGGATGTCGTGTACAAGATAGTACTGGTGACTATCAAAAACATACTAGAAGAGAAAGCCGTATCTATTCTGGGAGACTACCAGTGTGGATTCAGGAAAAATAGGTTACAGGCCAGATATTTTCGATTAAGCAAATCCAAGATAATAGCTTAGAACAAAATGTGGCACTACACTTGGACTTTGTGGATTTCAGAGAAGAATATGACTCTGTAAATAGAGGACTCTACAAGATAATGGAAGAACTAAAAATTCCAAGTAAATCGATTCGCATGGTGTGAATGACCCTAAATGCCACAGAAAATAGAGTGTTGGTTGGGGGCAAAGTATCAGACAAGTTTAAGGTGAAGAGAGGATTAAGACAGGGGGATCCACTGTCGATATATCTATTTAATTTGAACTAGAGAAGATAATCCGGGAGTCAGAAATATGGTAAAAACAAATGGAACGATATACCAACAAACTTGCCATTGTTTGGCCTATGCGGATGATGTAGCAGTGATTGCAAGAGCAAAAGAGAACCTCAAAAAAGCCATAAGTATGATAGAAGGGGAAGGATGAGAGGACTAAAGATAAATGAGGAAAAAACAAAATACATGGAAATTACAAAGAAGAAGGATAATAAAAGCAACAAAAGTTTAGATGTAATAAACAACTTAGGGAAAAGATATATGTTTGAAAAAGTAGACAAATTTAATTATCTGGGAGTAACAATAACAGAGAGTGGACGAGAAAGGACGGAGATACAAGAAAAAATAGCGAAAGGACAGATATGTTTGAGGGCAATGAATCCAATATTGAAATCAAAGAATGTATCAAGAAAAGCCAAAGAAAGAATAAATACGACAGTTGTCAGACCCACGGTGACATATGGATGCGAAACGTGGAAACTGAATGCAAGAGAAAAAGAGACGTTGGAGGTGTGGGAAAGGAAAACTTTGAGAAGAATCTACGGAGGAAGGAAAGAAGAGGGACTGTGGAGAAGAACAAACTACGAATTAAAATGCCTATATACCTTATAAGACAAATCATAAGAAGCCAGCGATTAAGATGGTTGGGACACGTGGCAAGGATGAAGGAAGAAAGACAGGTAAAGCAAGCCCTAATAAGAGGAGTGGTTGTAAAAAGAGGCAAGGATATACCTCGATCTACATGGATTCAAGCAGTAAAGCAAGATCCGGAGTTGATGGGAATCCCGTACTGGAAAAAGGAGACAAAAAGAAGTGGAGGCAAGTATGCAACCCTCTAAGGCCCCTCGAGCTATATAATAATATAAACATAACGAATAAGCAGTGACGATAAAGATGAATCAAGTTCACGCGAGCGGAGCCGCGGGCACGGCTAGTTTAATATATGGTATTACGAGGCTGGTAGTCCGTGCAAAGTCCGAGAGATGGCACCACCGGCGCGTACCGAGGTCATGTTTAGTTAGTAGCATCTCTTGAATGAACGCATACCAAGTTTCAGCCATATTGATCTATTTCTTTGTGTTTGGCATTCGTGTGAATCAAGGAAGTCCAGTGATTTTCAAGAAATGGACGAAATAGAATTTCGTGTGGTGATTAAACATTACTTTCTGAAAGGCAAAACGCCTCAGGAGACTAAAGAGAAGCTTGATAAACATTATGGTGACTCTGCACCTTCGATTAGAACAGTTTATAAGTGGTTTCAAGATTTTCGGACTGGCCATATGGGCACAAGTGACGCGGAATGTTCTGGACGGCCTGTGGCGGTTACGACTCCAGAAATCATTGATCAAATCCATGATATGGTGGTAGATGACAGAAGAGGTAAGGTGCGTGAGATTGCTAGTGCTGTGGGCATCTCGACTGAACGGGTACATATTATTTTGCATAAACATTTGGACATGAGAAAGTTATCCGCAAGATGGGTGCCGCGATTGCTCACGCTTGACCAAAAACGGAATCGTGTGAAGTGTTGCAAGGATGGTTTGCAGCTGTTCCAGAAGAATCCGGAGGACTTTAAGCGTCGTTTCGTCACTGTGGATGAAACATGGATACATTACTATACTCCTGAGACCAAACAACAATCTAAACAATGGGTTACCAAGGGGGAATCTGCACCAAAAAAGGCGAAGACCGTTCCTTCGGCCGGAAAGGTTATGGCGACTGTCTTTTGGGATTCGCAAGGGATAATCCTCATCGACTATCTGGAAAAGGGTAAAACTATTACAGGTGAATATTATTCATCGTTATTGGACCGTTTGAAAACCGAGCTGCAAGAAAAATGCCCGCGATTGGTCCACAAGAAAATCTTTTTCCATCACGACAACGCACCAGCACACACCTCAGCAGTTGTGGTCGCAAAATTAATGGAAATAGGATTCCAACACCCCCCTATTCTCCAGACTTGGCTCCCTCGGACTACTATTTGTTCCCCAATTTGAAGAAATGGCTGGCGGGACAAAGATTTTATTCAAACGAGGAGGTGATTGCAGACACTAATGGATATTTTGTAGTCTTGGACAAATCCTATTATTCGGAAGGGATCAACAAACTAGAGCATCGTTGGACGAAGTGTATAAGCCTAAAAGGAGACTATGTCGAAAAATAAAAAAGGTTTACCCCAAACACATAAGTAGTTTTTATTTTTGCACGGACTTTTCAAATCAGCCTCGTATGTTTATAACAGTTAAACATCTTAAGAAAATAAGGATTAAAATTTAAAAAAAAAAAACTATATTTTTCTATTATTTATTATTGAAAAAAAAACCATTTTGTACAACTTAATAAATAAATTCAATACATTACACTATAAAACGGGATACTTACAATAATCAGTCGAAAATTATTATGTGGTTTTTTAAATTTGTCAAAAATAAAGTTTATAATATACGAATGCGAGATTAGATTTCCATACAGCTTATTCTACGATATAGAAGCAAAAGTTTCTACTTATACAAATTTTGTGCACTTTTTGAGGTCTTAGGAAACATGCATAGGATCATTAATTTAAAACATAAATTGATATCAAAATTAAGTATGTTTTTGCATTTGTAAAAATTTAGTGATTGTATCCTTCAAACTGATGAAGGAAATAAAGTGGAGACTATACAATTTTGATAATACATCATGTTTTAAAGCCGATCATGTCATAACAAGATAATGCGACTTCGAAACTTAAAATTTGTAGAACTATTTCTAAACTGATTTCTGCTTTTGCTGATATGTAACCTTAAAAACCACCTTATTTTTTTTTTATAAAAGCCATTATATAGCAAAACCAATAACAGATTTGGGAATATTTTTTACAAATTTCAGTTTCCCCTATGATACTGGTAATAATATTATTGGATTTAAAACCCGAGTTATCTTAAATATTATATTGAAAACGCCTTTTTTTTTCTCTTGTAGAGACCTCAGCCTTAAGATATGTGTTAGATAAACGATAATTAATGAATCCTTACATCACTTGAGATCTTTTCATTTTTATTATCTAAAACATACCCGAAAAATTTTTCTAATTCATTTAATTATTAATTACACAGGGCAACAAAAAAATATTTTTGTTTTGGTGCCTGGGATTTTAGAGCTGATTTTAACTATATTTGGGACGCTAAATCTATACATGCAATCCGTTTTTCTCTATATCAGCTTTACTTTTTTAGATACATCAACTTATCTACCAATGTGGTTTTTATTCAGTATATTCATTTATGAGAGTTCTAAAATTATTATATATTCATTAATGTAGGTACAATGGTTTTATTGTCAGTCTGTAATTGAGTAAATTCCAGGTAAATCTATAAATAGTGGAACCATTGCCTATCAGGTACCTGAACTGACCCTTTTAATCACCTAACTCGGGTAAGTCTCGTCAGTTTGTGCGTTCTTACTAATGAGAGTAGATCGAATTCGGCGTGTTATTGTATGTTAAGAAAAGAGTGTTTTTGTGTTATTGAACAGAATTAAAATGAGTTCAGGTTCCAGTTCAAGAAGAAGTTGTGTAAATCAACCTGATGTGTTTTGCTATATATGCGGAGAATACATGTTTCAACAAAACAGACAAACTATTACTGACTTTGTAAAGCGAGCGTATCTTGGATACTTTGGAGTTAAGCTTGGTGATCAGGACAAAACGTGGGCCCCGCATCTCGTATGTAAAACTTGTACAGAGCATTTACGGCAGTGGACCACCGGGAAAAGAAAATGTCTAAAATTCGGCGTACCAATGGTTTGGAGAGAACCAAAAAACCACCTCAATGATTGTTATTTCTGTTTACTAAATACTAATGGAATCAATCGAAATAACCGCAGTAAGTGGACTTATCCCAATTTAAACTCGGCAATACGCCCTATCCCGCACTCAGATGAAATACCGATTCCAACATTTCATCAGCTACCACATATCTCTGATGACGAATATTTTCCCTCTGATCGCTCTTCTGATGCTGATAAAAGTTCTGATGCTAATGAAACTAACAGTGACTATGAGGGGACGTCGTCAGTTCCTCAACGCTTCAATCAAAATGAATTAAATGATCTCACCAGGGATCTCAATTTATCGAAAAAAGCTTCTGAAGTACTGGCTCTTAGGTTGAACGACAAAAATTTACTGGAACAAGGAACCAAAATTACCTTTTACCGTACAAGAGAAAAAGATCTACTACCATTCTTTTCTCAAGAAGACAATCTTGTATTTTGTCACGAAATTAGGGGACTCATGAAAGAAATGGGACTTTCTGAATATATTCCAGATGATTGGCGCCTATTTATTGACAGTTCAAAGCGAAGTTTAAAATGTGTCCTTCTACATAATGGGAATAAATATGGTTCAATACCACTAGCTCACTCAACGAAACTGAAAGAAGAATATAATACCATAGCTTTGGTCTTGCAGAAGATAAAGTATTACGAACATCAATGGATGATTTGTGTAGACTTAAAAATGGTAAACTTTCTTCTTGGGCAGCAAAGTGGTTACACGAAATATCCGTGTTTCTTGTGCCTCTGGGATAGTAGGGACAAAACACACCACTAGGTTAGAAAAGATTGGCCTCAGAGAGAAAACATGGACGTTGGAGAAAAGAATGTCATTAACGACGCTTTGGTTGAAAGAGAAAAAATCATACTTCCTCCGTTACATATAAAGTTGGGCTTAATGAAGCAATTTGTAAAGGCTCTTGATAAGAATGGGTCTTGTTTTGCATATATAGGGGTAAAAATGCATCAGTTGAGCACAGAAAAACTCAAAGCAGGGATATTTGACGGCCCACAAATAAGACAATTAATTAAGGATCCTGCCTTCATAAATTCAATGAATCAAGTTGAACGAGAAGCTTGGACATCATTTGTTGCAGTTGTAGAAAATTTTCTAGGCAAACATAAAGCTCAAAACTATGTTGAAATGGTTAACAAGATGCTTAATAGTTTCAAATCCTTAGGGTGCAATATGAGTATTAAAATACACTATTTACACAGCCACTTAGACCGTTTTCCAGAAAATTTAGGAGACATGAGTGAGGAACAAGGTGAAAGATTTCACCAAGATATTAAAGTTATGGAGGACCGCTACCAAGGAAGATAGGACATGCACATGATGGCAGATTAGTGCTGGAGTTTAAAAGGGGACTGTTTAAAAAAACATTCAAGAATGTCGCGGAAAAGAAGCTTTCCAAGTGTTGAGTGACTATTTCATTTCTTCAATGTTTTTTTTTGTTTGTAAGTACGACATAATATTGTATTTTGTATAACTAAAATAAAAATTTCGTATCTACTTTTGTTTACTACACTTACGGATTGGAGTTACAATAATGTAACTTATATTTCTCTAAAATTGTATATCTTAAAAATTTGAGCTCCTAGGTACAAATGAATACGTTATTTGAATTCAGGACATCAAATTGATATAGAATCAGCTCAAAAAACCCCGACACCAAAACAGCTGTTCCCCTGTGTAATTAATGAATCCTTACATCACTTGAGATCTTTTCATTTTTATTATCTAAAACATACCCGAAAAATTTTTCTAATTCATTTAATTATTAATTATCATACATTTGCCAAATTTCATCAAGATTGACAAAACTATTCAATCATCAATCATTCAATTGTTATACACCAACATCAAGATCAGATGTATAAACCTCTACGGCTACAGTAATAAGAAAAAAAACACGACGATGGTTGTTAAGTTGGTGAAGGATTGACAGAGAGTTTTTTATTTTCAAGTTATTGACTACATTCCACTTCTCGATACTGTACTTGGTTCTTTACTTAAACTTTTATGGAAAGTTGCAAAATTACAAATTTTGATTATAGTTTGCCTTTTTACATCATAATACAGGTAATATGAGAGAGACATGTAAGAGACACTGATTATACTCCCATAATCTCATTACTTGACGTAATTTTAATGTATATAAAATGACGTCTCCTTGAGCACTGGATCTTTAAAATACGGACAAGCTCTTACTACATTTTGTCTAAGGCAAGTAACGTAAATTAAATTAATCCGTTAGGGTGTGAGAAAGGTGTATGATTATTTCTTGTTACTGGGGTTAATAGTATATCTCAAAGAAATTTTCTCATACACATCAACATCGTCGAATTTTACCGGAAAAAACAACCACTTAGGCCTGGGAGGCCATCAATTCTTGCATAAATACTGTAAATAAGAAAAAAAAATATATGAACTTCGTGTTACTAACAAAAAAAAAAGAATTTGTAGATTTTTCTGTGAACCAACTCAAATATGGCAAGTCCTATTCTATCTAACTTTTTTAACTTTACACACACAGCACGACGGTACAGGAAACTCATCAAATACCATCTGTTTCGTAACGTTGTCGTATACCATCAGTCTTTTGGTATCGAACTTTTGATGACAAAAACTTGTGTAACCAAAAGCATCAAATGGGATGTCGCATTTACCACCATTACTAAAAAAAAGAATGGTTAATTTAGTCGAAATGTAATGTAAAATACAGAGAATATAGCGGTAAAATGTACACATTTGAAAAAAAAAAAACCGGTCAAGTGCAAGTTGAACTTGCGCAATTAGTATTCCGTACGTTGATTGCTTTTAAAATAAAAAATTTTGCTACGGAGGTATAAAATGATCAGTGACTTCACAAAACACACCCCAAATGAGTTTCAACAAAGTTTATTTCCAATCTTTACTGAAAATTGATGACCTTGAAATTTCTGTTTTTTTTTTATATACCAGATAAATTATTACAGGTAACGCACTCGTGATAATTTTCGTTAAATCTACACCCCGTGGAGAATATTCCAGAATTTTTTCAAAATTTTTTTGATAAGTACTTTTCGAGATAAGGCCCGGGACAGCGATTTTTTAAAAATAATACAAAGAAAAGTGCGCGGGAGTATTACATTATATATATATTTTTTACTCGTGTTTTCACAAGCTTTCATTTGACACCACACTCGATTACCTAGTAAAAACATTTTTTTTTCACTTCCGATTTCACCCCCCAAAACTAACCCCTTAAGTCGAAATTTAACTTTCAAAACTACATGGCTCTGATGAGGCCATCAATTCCTATATTATTACCAAATTTCAACTTTCTATGACAAATAGTTTCGGAGAAACTCGGGTGTGACAGACGGACAGACACCGAAGTGATCTTATAAGTGTTCCATACGGAACATTAAAAGTGGTTTAATGCTACCGTCTCAGCAATATGTCAATAACTTATTGTCTATACAAATTTGAAAATTACTTCTACTACCTTTTTAAGAACGTTAGAAAGTGACTTCAATTATATTGGTCCAATCCAAAGAACAATTATTTTTTGTAATAGTTAGCATTAAAAGAAACAGGAGTAAACCCCTTGACATTAAAGGAACAAAGAAAGGGTAAATTGACACAAAAAACAAATTAACTACTGGAAAAACAGAGAGAAATAATAAGGTCGAATAAAAAAATACGGTAGAATATGCTGAAATCAACAGAACTGCAAGAAGAATGTCAAAACAGGATATTAGAAAATATCAGGAGAAATGGATAGAAGAACTGACACAACAGAATAGGGGTTTGAACATATTTAGAAAGGAAAACTCACACAGAAGGGAGATTAACAAACTGACAAAAATGGAAACCCTATAGAAGAAAGACCACAAATACCTAAAGTGACAGAAACATTTTATGCAAATCTATACGGGTCAAAAGCTGATGAGGAAACTCTGAGAAGATCAAGAGAAGACAACCGAAGGATACTTAATATCGGTTCCGAAGATCTACCAGACATCGAAGTTAAAGAAATTCAAAAGCCTTTAACCAAATTAAAAATGAAAAAGTACCAGGAGAAGATGACATCCTGTCGGGAAAAGCTAAAAGAGGGAGGACCGCCATTAATCAAAGAGTTTAAAAAACTCTTCAATAAATGTCTAATTGAAGGAGTGATACCAAAAGATTGGGAAACTGCCCTAGTTAATTGATATACAAAAAAGGAAATCCTAGCATTCATGAGAATAATCATAACCCGATGAGACAAGAAGTTTGAAAATTACCAACCCAAAGAACAAGTAGGCTTCCCAAAAAGATTTATCACAATCGAACATCTATATACGGTCAGACAATCTATAGAAAAGAGAAAAGGTAACTGAATACAATATCACAGCCTGAATGGCACTTGTCGACTTCCGAAAGGCTTTTGACACAGTGGAATACTGGGCAATTGAGAAAGCGATGAAAAATGCAAGAGTTGAACAAAGGTATATTAACCTACTGACAAAAATCAATGAACAATCAAAAATGAAAGTGAGATTACACGAGAATACCAAGGAAGTAAAAATAAACAGAGATGTTAGACATTATATTCACCCTGGTACTAGAAGATATCTTCAAGAGCCTTCACTGCGAAAACAGGGGACTTAACACATCCGGAGAGAGACTTAACAACTTAAGATTTGCAGATGACATCGCACTTTTTGCTGAAAATGAAATCGAATTGAAAGAAATGCTCCAAGAATTACTAATTGAAGCAAAAAAGGTCGGTTTAGAGATGAACATCACAAAAACTAAATTCGTAGCTAACGAACAAACAACCATTAATGACGTAATATCCATACACGGGCAACAAGTGGAAAGGGTGGATTCATATGTATATTTGGGACAGGAAGTTACACTCGGAAAATTGAATCAAGAACTGGAAGTCAATCGAAGGATGCGCCTGGGATGGGCGCCTTACGGTAAAATGAAGCAAGTCTTTCAGTCCAAACTATCTTAAAAGTAAAGTATATAACGAATGGTAGCGAAACTTGGATTTTGACACGGAAAATTATTAGAAAAATCCTAGGTATATCACTTAGGGACTGCAAATCAAACGATTGGATTAGGAAAAAGACAGGGGTCCACGATATAACTGAGAGGATATCTTCTCTCAAGTGGAACTGGGCTGGCCCTGTGGCCAGAAATACTGATAACTGGAGCGGAAAAGTGACCAGATGGAGACCATGGGAGAGAAAAGAAGTACTGGCAGACCTCAACAACGTTGGTATGATGATATTAAGAAATCAGCGGGGCTCCATTGGTATCGAATTGCTCAAAACAGGGAATGGAAGCACATGAGAGAGGCCTATATCCAAAAGATAGAGAATGCCTAGAAGAGAGAGAGAAAGAGGGCGAGAAAGAGAAAGAGAGAAAGAGGGCGAGAAAGAGAAAGAGAGAAAGAAAGAGAGGGAGAGTATTGAAAGTTATTAAATAGCAAAATCAGAAAACAAATTTAGGAATATTTTTGAAAATATCGATTCTTAAAGTCGCGAAACGTAGTGAATGCTTTCCATTCTTGTTATCTCAATAAAATTAACTTTAAATAGAAATTGGAATCATAACTTATTACTTACCTAACACATTTTGCTTGTTCCACTCCCTGTCGGTAATCTTTGTCATCGTTGACAATAAGTTTTTCCACTTTGTTAACATTTTTCAATGTTTTGGGATAGTAAGTCCTGTAACTTTGCATTTTGCAAAGGCTTTCGCTATCATCAGGAGCATCGTCACCTCCGTTTCTGTTTCCTGAAAAATGTGATATAGTCATGTGATATACAAAATCAATACCAATTTACAATTTCTCTAGTTTTCAATAAGAAAAAGGCCATTTTATACTTCTCCAAAAAATAAATCTTTACACGGATCTACCAACACTTTATATTTGAAATATAAGTATACAAATGCGCAAAAATCTGTACGTTTAATGCCTGAAATGTTACAGAAGTTTTTAGGCCTTTACTTACACAACGTTCCGTAATAAATCACTTATGTGTTTCGACGTAATAATAAATATTTTGCTCTATCTTCTCCTTTTTGCAAATTAACTTCCAAGAACGGGACATTTATTACTCGTAATATTTTAATCAATCAGAATGTATGTGATTGATTGAATTCAATCAGCAAACTTGTTCTCTTCGATTTAATTGGTTCAGGTTAGTTCAGAATAGTTTAGTTTCGATCGATGCTAATATCTCGGAATTTATCGAAGATAAAGGTGTGTTTTTAATATTTAAATAAACGTTTTGCTTGCTGTAAGCCTCTATCAAAAACGAAAATGTTAGTTTCAACCTATTACGATTAAGTTATCGATATATCTAAAAAAATTTATACAAAAGAGTAGTTAAAGTAATCTGCGAGGCTTGACGAGAGTAAAATTATATTTTCAAAATTCTCTAGAGAATAGAAACAAATATCGACAAAAATTAATACATACCTAATATAGGTATTTCGGCAAAGTATTGCCTTAAAAGTGGATTTCTATCTAAAAATCCTCTAATTTCATCAAAAGGGTAATTAGGTAACTCCTCGCCAGCGGCTGTATCTCTTCTAGAAGTTGTTTTCGGACCATTACTATTACTGCCGTTAAAATCGTAGTCCATAAAAGTGTTACCGTGTCTATTTAGCGAAACTAAATTGTTTTGCCGGTTTTGCGAAAAAGAGGTAACGGGATCGTCATTTTGAAAGTTGCCAGGATTATCGCCTCGGTTGGAGTAGTAATCAACATTTTGGTTACGGTTCAAATTTTCATTTGAGTTGTAGAAATCGTTGTCGTGCTGGTGGTGGTGATGGTGACCTAAAAATAAGAATTTGACTCTTAAGTTGTTATTTCTTAAAGCAGTAACTGTTTAGATGCAGCCCTGATCATAAAGATTTTAATGTTAATGTTATCACGATTTTGTCTTTCTCACTAAGGCGGTACCGATAAACAACATAATAATCGATAAACCTTCTTTACCCGTAAGTGTCAAGAATCGTTCTCTACTTTTTTCCACAAATTTACGCCACTCATCTCTATTTAAAGCTAGTTGTTTCGTCTCAGTCCAGGAATGTGAGTGTAGGGGAAACAGTAATAATTGTAATAGTATATGTTCCAAATGAAAACGATAAAATAGAAGAGAAAAACAAATTCTGGAATCAGTTACAACACACTATAGAGGAATATGAAGGTACACTAATAATTTTGGGGGATTTCAATGCAAGAGTTGGAAACAAGACAAAAAAATGACAAAAAGTCATAGGAAAATACGGTGAGAAAACTGAAAATGCAAATGGAAAAAAAAATTACTTGAATTTTGTAAAGGACCTTGTTGTAACTAATACGATTTATGAATATAAAGGAATACATAAGATGACAAGAGAAATGCCTCAACGACATGAAAAATCAATAATAGATTATATGATAGTACCACGTAGTAAATGATGTTAGAGTTAAAAGAAGTTACGAGATAGTAAGTGATCATTATTTATTAGAAGCAAAATCATAACAGTAGCAAAACAGAAGAATGAAAAAAGGATGAATTATAAAGGTAGAATACGAAGCTATAAACTAAGAGAACTACTGAGTAGAGGAAAGGATATTGAATTAACAGAAAAGAGGTTTGGGGAAGATAATATAAATAAGAAGAAATCGAAATAGAAAGGAAGTGGCAGAATTTCAAAGAAGTACTACTAAAAGCTGCAGGAGATATCTACGGATTTACAAAACGAAATGTCCACAGAAAACAAACTAGCTGGTGGAACGAAGAAATAAAAAGTGAAGTAAGGGAAAACGTCTCTGGAAACGGTATTTGCAAGATAAAAATCAACGTAAGTATGCAAAGTACAAAGAACAAACGAATAGAGTGAAAGTAATAATCGAGAAAGCGAAGCAAAATGCGGTGGAGATATTATCACGGATGAAGACACAATCATAGAACGATGGAGACAATATTTTAACTTTTTAACAATGAAAACAGAGAGGAAAGCGAGAGTGTACAAACAATGAGAAACGATCATGCCAAGGAGAGACTTGAGAAGAAGGGAAAAGAAATAGAACCACAGGAAGTAGAGAGGGCGCTGGAGAAATTAAAAACTGGTAAAGCGACAGGATGTGATGTAGTAGGTGCGGAACTGTTGAAATTCCTTGGATCAATGGGGAAAAAAGAACTTCAGCATATGGTTAATCTTGCATGGAGAAGTAAGAAAATACGAATGGAGTACTGCTATTGTTCTTCCAGTGTATAAGAATGGTGATATGCGGGCGTGTGAAAATTACAGAGGCATATCGCTCCTCTGTATAGCTTTAAAAGTATATGAATTCATACTTGAAGAGAGATTAAGACAAATAATTGGACCAAAGTTAGCAGATGTGCAAAGGGGTTTTAGACCAGCCCATTGTACACAAGACCATATATTTACGATACAGCAGATTATAGAAAAGGTCCTAGGAAAAAATGGGAGAGGATTTTTAGGGTTTTTGGATATGAAAAAAGCTTTTGATATGGTAAATAGACATGAAATATGGAGGAGTTTAAGGAACAAGGATGTAGATGAAGATTTAGTAAGTACAATATAGAGTCTGTATGATAATACAATAAACCAAGTGAGAACGTGTAACCGAACATCGAAGGAATTTACCAATAGTGATGGGGTAAGGCAAGGAGCAGTGTGCAGTCCACTATTATTTATAAGCGTTATAGATGAAGTAATAAAAGTATACTGGGAAAGACAATTAAGTACATGATGGGATATAACCAGTTACAGGCTATAAAAATAGAGGCATCTGGTAGCAAGGACAGAAGGAGAGTTGGAGCTGAACGTGAATGTATCGACAGTAGAGTTAAAAAAGTATATAAAGGTGATGGTTATAACTAACAGACAAGAAACTATGAACATAAAATAGAGGGACAAAAAATTAAATAGGTGGAGCTGTATAAATACCTGGGAATAGTAATAAATTCCAAAGGAACACATGAGGATGAAACTGGAAATAGAATGAAAGCTGGAACAAGATTATACTGCGCGCTGTACAGAGCTTTCTGAGTAAACAGGAAATATCAGTAAAAACAAAACAATATATACACCAGTCATAACCTATGGGGCTGAGAATTGGATTCTGACGGATAAGTATGAAAAACGATTACAAGCCACAGAAATGAAGTATCTGAGGAAAGTGGTAGGGGTAAGAAGAATTGATAAAAGAAGGAATGAACATGTTAGACAGGAACTTAATGTAATATTGCTAAAGAAAAAAATAGAGGAAAAGAAGTTAAAATGGACTGGACACATAATGAGAATGAATGATGATCGGCAAGTCAAAATGTCGTGGAATGCAAGAGTGACTGGAAAAAATAGAAGGGGGAGATCGAGGGAAACATGGAACAAGAGTGTGAATAAAATACCGATAAACGTAGCCCTAAGGTTACCTTTCTAGTATGAAGACCTTGGAAAGTTCTTTCTCGAATTACATCTCGTCATCATTGAAATATTACTAGTAAATTAATTAATATACCTACAGTCCCTGGCCAAATTATTAGACGCACTGTATTTTTTTTAGTAATTTTATGTTTCTTAAGAATTTTTATGCAATAATGGTATATTTAAACTACAATATTATTGATTTTTATTTAAAAGAATTGTTGTAGACTACATATTTGTATTTATTTTTAACATATGGCAACACTGTGTTGCCAAAGTGATACATGAACGTAAAAAAGTACAAATCTGTATCAGTCGCGATCGGAATCGAGTCAGGTACGGATGTGTTTCTGAGGCTTTATAGACTGTGATTGTTTGTTTAACAGTTTTATACTACTCAATTATATTGATTGGACTATTTTCATTATGGGTAGGAAAGGCGATCTTTCACCATGTAAAAAAGCTGAAGTGAAGGCCCTTGTGATTGCGAAAACATTTACAAACCGAGAAATATCACGAAGATTGGAGGTTTCTGAAGCTAGTGTACGACGCATAAAAAAGAAAATTGAGTCAGGGAAGGAATTAAGCCCCAAAAGAAAGAAAAGATGCGGTAGAAAACCAATTTTCACTCCACGGTCAGAGAGATGTTTGAAGAAAATTTGTGTAGAAAACAGATTTGCTACCACAAAGGTAATAAAATCACAACTCCAGGATGCTAGCGTAAATGCTTCTGAGCGCACTGTTCGAAGAAAATTGAAAGAATTAGATTTTAAGGCCTGTCGCCCCGCCAGGAAGCCCAAGTTAACAGCTGCAATGAAAGCAAAGCGCCTGAAGTGGGCCAAACAATGGCAAGACAAAGATGTGGACTTCTGGAGATCGGTAAGATACAGCAATTTAATCAATAATTGATACATTATTATCATTTTCAGTTAAATAAAGCAAATAAACATGGAAGTTTATATATTTTTCCTATTTTTGACAGGTCTGCTTCAGTGATGAAAGCACATTCGAAATTTTGCAGAATAAAGCTCAGTATGTGCAGCGTCGTCATGGAGAAAAGTTTCATCCTGATTGTGTCGTCCCGACGGTTAAACATCCCACCAAAGTGATGATTTGGTCAGTCATCAGCGGCAAGGGCACTGGATGTCTCTACGTCGTCAAAGGAATAATGAGGCAAGATCAGTACAAAGAAGTATTACAAAATCGGTTGATTCCGCAGCTCAGAGAGTGGTTTCCAAATGGGGAACCATTCACTTTCATGCAAGATGGAGCTCCCTGCCACACTGCTCGGTCTGTTAAAGCTTTTTTGGCAGAAAAAAATATCCCTCTGTTGGATTGGCCCTGATATGAACCCCATTGAAAATGTGTGGGAGCTGATGAAAAGAGAAGTGGCTAAAGATGTGATTACCAACAAAACCCAGCTCCTAGAAAAGATTATTCATGTGTGGAATCATCATCCTCAAATGCAGGAGACAGTACAATCTTGCATTGATAGCATGCCGCGCAGAATTAGAGCTTTGATAGCGGCTAAAAGTGGCTCAACTAAATATTGACTTTTACTAACATTAATTTCACTTTTCTTTAAAACTTAATAAACTTATGCTTTTCTAAATTAATGCTGTTTTATTTATGTCAAATAAATAGGTAATTGATTGGATAATATAAATAATAAAAAACAAATCAATTTAAAATAATAAAACGGTACAATATCACTCGGTAATTAATATTTTACATGAAATCTTGCAGTGCGTCTAATAATTTGGCCAGGGACTGTAAGTATAATAAATTGGGTGAACAAGAGTGTGAATAAAATACCGATAAACAAATTAATCAGAAAGTAATCATTTTACGGACGCAGACAAAAAACGAATTAGCTTTAACAAATCTCGAATTTACTAATACTTACCGTAGTGGTAGCGTCTATATTGTTCCTCAGGAAACGATAAATTATTAAGGAAAGGATTATTACTGTAAATTTTTCTCGCATTATTCTCTACATCTGAAGGTCTTCCCAATGCTCCACCACTAATTTTTGTTATAAACTGAAAAATAAAATAGATAGATTAGATGAGTAATCATCGGAGTATAAAATTGAATACATAACTCACAGGCAAATTACGTGATTGTATGTGAAAAAATCGGTAAAATAATTTACCCAGTATTTTTCTTCCAAACATGTAGTTTTAAAATAATTACTGAATTCGGTTTTTTCAAGTAAAATAAATTTCTATGATATCAATAGATACTCACGCACTCAAATGTAAAAAAAAGAAAAAATTGCAGAAGGTAATTCTTTCCCTTTAGCAAAAAACTTTTTCTGTAATCAATTTAACATTTTTTAGGTTACTCTATAACCAGTCCCTTCACATACTATTTCTGTTAAAATTGTATATAATGAAAAAGCAAGAACACTAAAATAGAAGTATATTATGACATCTGAGCAACCACTCTTCTAAACTTCTACCCTATTTCTTCCATCTGATATATTTGTTATTATAAACGATAAGCCAAATTTTTTAAAAATATCCAAACCAAAAATTAGGTATTATTCTTATAATAATGTCAAAATTATACAATACTAGCCGGGCCCGCGGCTCCGTTCGCGTGGACTTGATTCACTACTATCGTCACTGCTTATTCCTTATGTTACCCAACGTAATAAAATACCGCCCATTAATTCTTCTTATCTCCCAATATTTCTCCTTATTTCCCATTATCTCTACATAATGTCCATTTTCTAGGCTTATCTCTGCTCATCGCCCATTATTTCTCCTTATCTCCCATTATTTCTCCTTATCTCCCATTATCTCACCTTATTTCCCATTATCTAGGCTTATCTCGACTTATCTCCCATTATTTCTCCTTATCTCCCATTATCTCACCATAACTCCCATTATCTAGACTTATCTCTGCTTATCTCCCATTATCTCTCCTTATCTCCCATTATTTACACTTATCTCCCATTATCTCACCATATCTCCCATTATCGAGGCTTATCTCGACTTATCTCCCATTATTTTTCTTTATCTCCCATTATCTCACGTTATCTCCCATTATCTAGGCTTATATCGAATTATATAGAACAGATGTATAAATTTATAAAAACACGTAAATCGGATAAGTGGTGCTCGAGTGATAAGCGCACTAACGGACAGAGAGACAGACAGAGAGACGATGCATTTTATATATATTGTATTCTTTGCTACATGATATTGTTCCATATTTAATGCTTTAGGGAGTATATTGCAAGAGAACGCGCTAGCGGCAAACTTTTCTCCGACTTGATTCACTATTATCGTCACTGCTTATTCCTTATGTCACCTAATAAAATATATCCTATAACCTGGCCAGAGAACATACGTATGTTTAAAAAAAGCACGTAAATCGGATAAGTGGTTCTCCAGTGATAAGCACACTAACGGACGGACAGACAGACAGACAGACGGACAGAAAGACATTGCATTTTATATATATTATAGATATTCTCTGCTACATAATATTGTTCCATATTTAATGGTTTGGACTGTGTATTGCAAGAGAACGCGCTAGCGGTAAACTTTGTCCGACTTCATTTACTATTATTGTCACTGCTCATTCCTTATGCTACCTATCGTAACAAAATATAGCCTATAACCTGGCCAGAGAACATATGTATGTTTTTTTAAAAAAAAAGTACGAAAATCGGATAAGTGGTTCTTCAGTGATAAGCGCACTAACGGACAGACAGACAGAGATACGTTGCATTTTATATATATATATATATATATATATATATATATATATATATATATATATATATATATATATTATAGGTGTAATAAAATATATACCTATAACCTGGGCAGAGAACATATGTATGAATTTAAAAAATCAGGTAAATCGGATAAGTGGTTCTCAAGAGATAAGCGCATTAACGGACAGACAGACAGACAAACATTGCATTTTATATATATATATATATATATATATATATATATATATATATATATATATATATATATATTATAGATATAGATTATTATTATTATTATATAACCTGGCCAAAGAATATATGTATGAATTTAAAAAAGACACGTAAATCGGATAAGTGGTTCCCGCGTGATAAACGCACTAATGGACAGACAGACAGACAGAGAGAGAGACATTGCATTTTATATATATTATAGATTATACATTACAGATATTCTTTGCTACATAATATTGTTCCATATTTAATGGTTTAGGCTGTGTATTGCAAAGGCACGCGCTAGCGGCAAACTTATTTCCGACTCATTCACTATTTTACGTCACTGCTCATTCCTTATGCTATCTATCGTAATAAAATATAGCCTATAACCTGGCCAGAGAACATATGTATGTTAAAAAAAAAAAAGTAAGTAAATCGGATAAGTGGTTCTTCAGTGATAGGCGCACTAACGGACAGACAGACAGAGAGACGTTGCATTTTATATATATTATAGATGTAATGATTTCGCTCCTTTTCACTTTTTACCCCTGTTACTATTTCAAATAGCGGAATAATGTAATGTTTTCTCTTCTTGACTCAAAGAATTCTGAATAATACCTATAGTACAAAATCACCCTTCTAACGCCTTTCCTCAACTCTTATACGTTGCATGATTATATACAGTAAATAAATAATTATGTTTAAAGTTTGTCAATTATCGCAACCAATGCACCCTATTAACCCCCTACCCACCCTATAACTTCTTACATATTTCACTATAAATAATATGCTTAAAATTTGTTCAGTCATCAACTAAAAAAAACCTGTAAATATTTCAAAATAAAATTGAAATTATACAATATTAAACTACCCCCGCCTCCTTCAGTTTGTTCCTGGGTTAAACTTGAAAGCGATGAAAAAATAACCTCATTTTTGAATTTCTAGATTCCAAAAACCCGGAAAAGGATATATAACACGATATATCGGAAGCAAACCATATCTACTCGTCTCCCCAACCCCTTTCGCCCTACATATTTTACAATAAACATTTATATCTGAAATTTGTTTATCATTCAACAAAAAAAAACAGGAAATACTTCCTTATTAGGAAGAGCGTTTAAAAACTATGTTGGATGTTATCTATATACCAAGTTTGAAATTGATATCTCGACTCGTTCGGGAGTTATCGTGCCAACCGACCGACAGACCTACAAACCGACAAACAGATGGACCCACGCAAATGAGTAACTATGTTTTTCGTGATCTAAGAATTCGAAAATGTGAAGAAAAGCAAAAATGACTTTTTCACGAATAGAATAGTTTCCTTCAGCAAGGAAAGTCTGTAAAAGGGCTTCAAATGTTGTGACGTTAAGACCGTGTGATACTCGTACATATAAAAATATATATATAATCCTGTGACGTTCTGCTGTTTATTATTGGCCAGGGTTCGATTAAAATGGAAGTACATTAGTATAGTTTTGTTGCCTATCTGCTATTTTTACTTTCAATTCATTAATATTATAAATTTTTGTATGCTTCTAAGGAAAACCCACCCTTTTCTAAAACTGGAAAAATTTAAAAAGAACTGAATTTTGCGTATATGTATAAAGTCAAATATTTCCTGAACGAAATTTAATGTAGCTTATTTCTTAAACTATATCGTTGCAGAGTTAATTATTAGAAAAATTGGTGAAGTATTCAGTACGTCACTCTCAAATACACGATGTAAAGTTAGGTTTCCAGTCCTCCCGACATGCTCAAAAAAATTATTAAATTTTTAAAGCCTGGAACCCTTTTTAGTGTTCTGTACGGAACACTTATAAGATCACTTCGGTGTCTGTCTGTCTATTCGTCTGTCACACCCGATTTTCTCCGAAACTATTTGTCATAGAAAGTTGAAATTTGGTAATAATATAGGAACTGATGGCTTCATCAGAGCCATGTAGTTTTGAAAGTTAAATTTTGACTTAAGGGGTTAGTTTTGAGGGGTGAAATCGGAAGTGAAAAAAAAAATTTTTTACTAGGTAAGCGAGTGTGATGTCAAATGAAAGCTTGTGAAAACACGAGTAAAAAATATATATATAATGTAATACTTGCGCGCACTTTTCTTGTATTATTTTTAAAAAGTCGCGAAAAATCGCTGTCCACCCGCCTTATCTCGAAAAGTACTTATCAGAAAATTTTGAAAAAAATCTGGAATATTCTCCACGGGGTGTAGATTGAACGAAAATTATCACGAGTGCATTACCTTTAATAATTTATCTGGTATATAAAAAAAAAATTTCAAGGTCATCAGATTTCAGTAAAGATTGGAAACAAACTTTGTTGAAAACTCATTTGGGGTGTGTTTTGTGAAGTCACTGATCATTTTATACATCTGTAACAAAATTTTTTATTTGAAAAGCAATCAACGTACGGAACACTAATTGCGCAAGTTCAACTTGCACTTGACCGGTTTTTTGTTTGTAGGATTAATTAATTGTCATTAAAAAGAGGTATACTTAGGGAACTACTCATAATAATCACAAAATCAATGAAAAAAATATCACGGTGAATGCATATTTAAATATAAATAGCGACCTCACAGAAAATATAGCTAATATTTTTTTAGAGTGACAGTTTTACAAGAAACGTTAATTATTAATGTTGAGATGTAAATAACTTTCGAAGAAATATTTCCAATTTTTATCAGATTTAGCTATATTTTTAATAATATGTCTTTACTTATCATTACTGTTTTTTTTTTAGTTAAAAAACAGGTTAACACATCTTAGTAACATACTCGTCGTATTTCATGCTAGTTTGTTCTTCAATTCTGAAAATAAATAAAACAAATCAATAATAAAACCGGTCAAAGCGTGTATCCAGGGTCAATATTTTACATCTGTGATTGCTAAAAATGTCGTCATCACATTATCTTAATCACATTACTTTATTTAATAGACGTGTTTAATTATTTTTCTTAATAAATATGTTTATTTTTATCAAATAAGGATTGTATAAGCTCTGTTATCTACTAAGAATTTTAAAAAATGGCCGTTCTAATAAGGAAAGTTTTCCCTTCCGCTGTTTATTACAAATCTGCTGAAATTGTACTAAGTATATATACCGGCTGCGCTCGCGTGGACTTCATTCACTATTATCGCCATTGCCCATTTCTTATATTACCAAACGTAATAAAATCTATCTTATAACCTGGCCTGAGAACATATGTATGAATTACAAAAAACACGTAAATCAGATAAGTCGCTCTCGAGTAACAAGCGCACTAACTGAAAGAACAAGCAGACAGAGAGATGTTGCATTTTATATATATAAATATATATATATATATATATATATATATATATATATATATATATATATATATATATATATATATATATATATATTATATTTTTGCTACATGATGTTGTTCCATATTTAATGGTTTAGGCAGCGTATTGCAACTTTGCAAACTTTTTTCCGACTTGATTCACTATTATCGTCACTGCTTATTCCTTATGTTACCTAACGTAATAAAATATATCTTATAACCTGGCCAGAGAACATATGTATGTTTAAAAAAAAATCTAAATCAAATAATTGGTTCTCGAGTGATAAGCGCATTAACGGACAGACAGACAAACAGATAGACAGAGAAACGTTGCATTTTATATATATTATAGAAGATTATAAATAACCTGACCCGAGAAAAATGTATAAATTAAAAAAAAAAAACACGTAAATCGGGGTTCTCGAGTGATAAGCGCACAAACGGATAGATAGACAGACAGAGAGAGACGTTGCATTTTATATATATTATAGATGTTACCTAATGTAATAAAATATATCCTTTAACCTGGCCAGAGAACATACGTATGTACGTTTTAAAAAAAGAGCACGTAAATTGGATAAGTGGTTCTCCAGTGATAAGCGCACTAACGGACAGACAGGCAGACAGACAGAGAGACGTTGCATTTTATATATTATAGGTATACATATATATATGTTATATATATATATATATATATATATATATATATATATATATATATATATATATATATATATATATATATATATATATATACAGTCCCTGGCCAAATTATTAGACGCACTGTATTTTTTTTAGTAATTTTATGTTTCTTAAGAGTTTTTATGCAATAATGGTATATTTAAACTACAATATTATTGATTTTTATTTAAAAGAATTGTTGTAGACTACATATTTGTATTTATTTTTAACATATGGCAACACTGTGTTGACAAAGTGATACATGAACGTAAACAAGTACAAATCTGTATCAGTCGCGATCGGAATCGAGTCAGGTACGGACGTGTTTCTGTGGCTTTATGGACTGTGATTGTTTGTTTAACAGTTTTATACTACTCAGTTATTAGTTTATTTTGTATGCAGTGTTTTAAAAAAGTAATTGGACTATTTTCATTATGGGTAGAAAAGGCGATCTTTCACCACGTAAAAAAGCTGAAGTGAAGGCCCTTGTGATTGCGAAAACATTTACAAACCGAGAAATATCACGAAGATTGGAGGTTTCTGAAGCTAGTGTACGACGCATAAAAAAGAAAATTGAGTCAGGGAAGGAATTAAGCCCGAAAAGAAAGAAAAGATGCGGTAGAAAACCAATTTTCACTCCACGGTCAGAGAGATGTTTGAAGAAAATTTGTGTAGAAAATAGATTTGCTACCACAAAGGTAATAAAATCACAACTCCAGGATGCTAGCGTAAATGCTTCTGAGCGCACTGTTCGAAGAAAATTGAAAGAATTAGATTTTAAGGCCTGTCGCCCCGCCAGGAAGCCCAAGTTAACAGCTGCAATGAAAGCAAAGCGCCTGAAGTGGGCCAAACAATGGCAAGACAAAGATGTGGACTTCTGGAGATCGGTAAGATACAGCAATTTAATCAATAATTGATACATTATTATCATTTTCAGTTAAATAAAGCAAATAAACATGGAAGTTTATATATTTTTCCTATTTTTGACAGGTCTGCTTCAGTGACGAAAGCACATTCGAAATTTTGCAGAATTAAGCTCAGTATGTGCGTCGTCGTCATGGAGAAAAGTTTCATCCTGATTGTGTCGTCCCGACGGTTAAACATCCCACCAAAGTGATGATTTGGTCAGTCATCAGCGGCAAGGGCACTCACTGGACGTCTGTACGTCGTCAAAGGAATAATGAGGCAAGATCAGTACAAAGAAGTATTACAAAATCGGTTGATTCCGCAGCTCAGAGAATGGTTTCTAAATGGGGAACCATTCACTTTCATGCAAGATGGAGCTCCCTGTCACACTGCTCGGTCTGTTAAAGCTTTTTTGGCAGAAAAAAATATCCCTCTGTTGGATTGACCGGGTAATAGCCCTGATATGAACCCCATTGAAAATGTGTGGGAGCTGATGAAAAGAGAAGTGGCTAAAGATGTGATTACCAACAAAACCCAGCTCCTAGAAAAGATTATTCATGTGTGGAATCATCATCCTCAAATGCAGGAGACAGTACAATCTTGCATTGATAGCATGCCGCGCAGAATTAAAGCTTTGATAGCGGCTAAAGGTGGCTCAACTAAATATTGACTTTTACTAACATTAATTTCACTTTTCTTTAAAACTTAATAAACTTATGCTTTTCTAAATTAATGCTGTTTTATTTATGTCAAATAAATAGGTAATTGATTGGATAATATAAAAATAAAAAACAAATCAATTTAAAATAATAAAACGGTACAATATCACTCGGTAATTAATATTTTACATGAAATCTTGCAGTGCGTCTAATAATTTGTATATAATATATATATATATATATATATATATATATATATATATATATATATATATATATATATATATTTCAAAATATATGCTGGAAGGTTGGCTAAAAGTAACATGACGCCGATCATTTTACTTTAATAGGAATAGTAAAGAAATTTTTAGGAATACCATTGTACAATTAACCACATTTTCTAAATTATTTATCTTAAACATTAAATATTCATTAGTAAATATTTATTAACTCTGCCGATATTAATTAGTTTCCTAGTGCTATATATTAATAATTTTATAAATAATAATTTCTTAGAAATCGGAGATATTTTAATCTTTATTTTATTATTAATTTATAAACCGTTGCAGATAATGTGGAGTAGACTTATTGGAATATTTGCTTATGCGTATATAGATGACACTTGGACTAGAGAAATGCTAAAATTTCTGAGTTCGAGTGTGATGTAAGAATACTTACAATAAGTATTTGGCTTAAAACATCTTTCGTAAATATAATATCGTTTTTTAATTTCCCTGGTAAATTTATTAATTGGTTTTTCATTTAAACAGATAATAATATTATTAAAAGTACTTGAATATAATTATAAGTTTTGTAGTATTTTTAATAACTTAACTAATTGCACAAAAAATTGTTTCTGTTGTTTTTTAATAACGAATATTATTATAAAAGTAGCTGTTTGAATTATAGTATATTTTTCAATTTCAATATTTAATCCTTTAGGTGTTACTAAAAATACCATTAATACTAATTATTTATAAAAATATAAGTATTATAGACAATATAGAATTTGAATTTATGAAATTAAGATATAAAGTTTTAAGGTTTCAGTATTTCAGAATTTAGTCTCGTGAGACTTTTATTTTATAATGGTCCTTTTTTGTAAAGAAAATACAGTACATGGTAGATGGTACTACGTATATATGCATGCTAGTTAATTATATTTACGACGTAAACTGAATCAAATGAGGTACCTGCCTGGTAGAAAACAAAAGCAGCAGCATCTTAGGACATTCAGTTTACAATAAGTCAACTCAACTGAATTCATACAGGCATGTTAACTCACATATTCAACCACATGATAGAAACCAAAGTATTTTGCTTCATTTTCCAGTTTTGATAAGCGAAAGGCAAGACAAGTGCAATTTACAAACACTCTAACAACATTAACAAAGATACAGGTTTTGGTTCGTGTACAAACCGATTATTAAATGCCACGGTTAGGTGAATAGCAATTAGGTATAAATACGTGTTTTATAGCTTGTATGGCCTATTTACTGTTCTAATCTTGAAGAGAATAGAACCCTGAAGAACTAACACGTAGGTTGAAAAGTTTTTGCTCCGACACATGGATGTCCTGTTTCAAAATATCCATATGATTTTTAGGAAGTACCAACCTTCAAACGATACGTGTCAAAATTTCATGACATTTCGACGATTAGTTTACAAGTTACAGTGGTTCTAGTGCTGCTTCTTTTGATATTTTCAAAACAATGGAAAAAATCGAATTTCGTGTGTTAATTAAACACTGTTTTTTGATGGGAAAAAGTAGCAGCAAGCAAAGCAATGGCTTGATAAGTATTACGGGGACTCTGCCTCTAGAAAATCCCTCATCATTTACTGGTGTGCTGAATTTAAACACGGTCGTACAGACACAAATGATGCCGAACGCTCTGGACGCCCAAATAAAGTAACCGTAAAGTGAAATCGCGTAAGACAGCCCTAAAGATATCAAAAAAACGTGTTGGTCATATTTTGTATAAATATTTGGGCATGAGAAAGCTCTGTTCGAAATGGGTACCGCGTTTGCTCACAGTGGACCAAAAACAATATGTTGATGAGTGTAAGCGCTGTTTGGACCTGTTTAAGCTCAATAAAAAGGATTTTTTCATGTGATTATGTGACAATGAATGAAACATGGATCCACCACTACACACTGGAATCAAATCGGCAGTTAGCTGAGTGGACAGCAGCCGATGAAAGCCGCACGAAGCGACCAAAGGCACAACAGTCGGCTAAGAAGGTTTTGGCCTCTGTATTTTGGGATATGCATAGAATAATTTTCATCCGTTATGCCGAAAAGGGAAAAACCGTCAATAGCAAATATTATATAAAGTTATTGGTGCGGTTGAAGGCAGAAATCGCAAAGAAACGGCCCTAAATGAACAAGACAATGCATCTTCTCACAAGTCAATGATTACGATGGCAAAATTGCATGAATTGAAATTCGAATTGCTTCCGCATCCACCGTATTCTCCAAATTTGGCCCCCAACGACTATTATCTATTCGCAGACCTCAAAAAAATGCTCGCGGAAAAGAGATTTGGCTCCAATGAAGAAGTTATCGCCAAAATTGAGGTCTATTTTGAAGGCAAAGACAAATCTTTGTACAAGAGAGGTATAAAAAATATTAGAAAAGCGTTGAACTGATTGTATCGATCTTGAAGTAGACTACATTGTTAAGTAGCTAGATCAAGAACCTTTCAGCCTATATGTTATGTACTTGATTGTAGGATATTAACCAAAAGAAAAAGAGGTAAACATTTCCCTCGGGTATACATACCATTTTCGTTAAAATTTAAAAAAAAAATCAAAAAATATCACTAGATCTCAGATTTTCTAATTCCAAAAACACTAAAAATGATATATTACACGATATATACAACCCCTCTAATCTTCTGAAATGAAAAGAATAGTACAATTTTTGGATTCCTTAACTGTAAAAACGCTAAAAGATACATATAACCATTTACTAAACACACACTCTAACCTCTTAAACCTGTCATTAATTATTATGTTTGACCATAAATTGAAGACGAAATTGCATAATTTTCAGATTCCTCGTCATTAAGAATCCTGAAAAATATATATTATATGACTTTCTAATACCATTTCTCACCTCTTCCGTTCGGAACACTTATAAGATCACTTCGGTGTCTGTCTGTCTGTCTGTCACACCCGATTTTCTCCGAAACTATTTAACATAGAAAGGTGAAATTTGGTAATAATATAGGAATTGATGGCCTCATCAGAGCCATGTAGTTTTGAAAGTTGAATTTTGACTTGAGGGGTGAAGTCGGACGTGAAAAAAAAAATTTACTAGGTCATCGAGTGTGGTGTCAAATGAAAGCTTGTGAAAACACAAGTAAAAAATATATATATAATGTTATATTTGCGTGTACTTTTCTTTGCATTATTTATAAAAATTCGCGAAAAATCGCTGTCCCCTGCCTTATCTCGAAAAGTACTTATCAAAAAATTTCGAAAAAATTCTGGAATATTCTCCACGGGGTGTAGATTGAACGAAAATTATCACGAGTGCACTACCTTTAATAATTTATCTGGTATTTAAAAAAAAACAAAAATTTCAAGGTCATCAGATTTCAGTAAAGATTGGAAACAAACTTTGTTGAAAACTCATTTGGGGCGTATTTTGTGAAGTCACTGATCATTTTATACCTCTACCTTTTTTATTTTAAAAGCAAATCAACGTACGGAACACTAATTGTGCAAGTTCAACTTGCACTTGACCGGTTATTATTATAAATAATTATACCAACTAAAAATTTAAATAGGTTCTCTGTACGATATTAAAAACACACACAATTCAATCTCTTCGCCTAAAGCGATATGGCTTAAAATTTTTCATCCATAAATGCATACCAAATCTAAAATTGATATATTTCGTTCGAGAGTTATTGTATCATCAGACAAATAGACTAGCAGAAATGGAGAACTTTGTGATCTAGGACTTCTGAAACGTAAACAAATGCAAAAATTTTCTTTCACTCTTTGATCAGGAAACTAAAAGGTATAATACCGAAATTTTTATACGAATTTTTTAATAATGCACTTTATAGTCCTGGCCTGGTACCTTACCACTTTTTTTTTCAATGTATGATCACAGATATGGAAACTCGTATGCGAGGTAAATCTTTTAAAAACCTGTTTAAAGAATAACAAAAATTTATTGATGTGAAAATAAGATGGAAATAGTACATTGTCAATATAGTTTTAATAACTCGAGTTTAACAGCTCCTAATGCACTTGACACGGTTTATTATATTCGTAAACCTTCAGACAATTGATTTTAGTCAATATCCGTTTCCATTTTTTTTTTAGGAGAAAACCTAAACAAAATTTTTACTGATAGGTATGAACAAAGAAAACTAAGGAGCATAGAATATGCACTTCAGGAATCACCACGGGAGCTGCGAGAAAAATAATGTTAGGTTTTTATCAACTATCGTCTAATTTTTCAATTTCTTCGTTTAATACTAATAAAATATTTGCGTGTAATATCCTGTTGTTATCCGGTATAAAAAAATCCTATCTCCGGGTTAGATATTTTGTTCCCGAGAAACTACAATCAATGACCGGATGCATAAATTGCATCAAAAGAGTTCCATTGTTTCCTCGTCAGACGAGACTTTTACAACTTACCGCTAGAAGTAACACGCAACAAAATCTATTGTATAAAACCATTTTTCTCTATGTTTTTCTATTCTAAATCCCAGGCGTACTTATATCTCAGCAACTGATCACTAAAGCACTAAGTAAGAACGCGAAAAAACACCAACAACAATCACCGCTGATACACTTAATTAAAAATAAAAACACGCGTGTTTCCAAATGAATCTGCGATTGTGTATGACTGCTTAGAGCGTTGGTTAACAAATACGATTGGTCCAAACTTGGCTTAAGTTAATAAATATAGAATTAATTGGCTGGCTCGGCAGGATCGGATTGGGGGGAGATCGTGGGAAAAAGGATTGGCGGGAATCCCCGCTTTCGTGGCTTAGAAGTCTGAAGAAGAATGCGTTTCTCCGTCGTGATATACTTATACTACTTAAAATTCACGGTAGGTGCGGTTGTATGGGTCGGATTAAGAGGAGAAAAGTAGGTCTCAGAAAATTAAAATTTAGTAATGTGATTTGACCCGTACTTACCTCGTAAGGCAATATACTTTTTTAACACATAATATTTCTGTTAATATTGGGAATAAGACCAAAAAAAAACATAATTTTCATAGGTTTTTTTAATACAATATATTCAAAGCCGCCTCTCATCCCCCTTCTCGATTTAGTTAACCATTTACAAAAATAAATGCTTACAGTTTTCACATTATCGCATCCAAAAAGGAGAAAAACTTCTCACAATAGTATTAAAACTACATAAAATTATATCGACGTTTGTAGGATTTTATAACGTAATAGGAATTTCTCTCTCTTAAAAAATAAGCTTTTTGGAAGTAGTAAAATGGTACATGTGTCACTGTATTGTGAGCAAAAAAATGATGTTTTATAATAATTTGGCCTAAAATAAAAAATGTAATGTGTATATTTTTTCTATACGTTGGAGACACGATATTTTATAGAAATTCTTTTCATAAATTATGGTTTTCACAAAATATAATAAATATACAAGCAAATTCCACTGAGTACGGTCATGTCTCCATTCAATTAACGACAATTTTTATTCTCTGCAAGGACGCAAAACCATATACAATAAATTTATTAGAGGACTACATGGTAATGTTAAAAAGTTAAGAAGAATCGGAAGTTGGGTTAGATTTTCCCATAAACAATTTAAATTACAGTGAATAAAAATGTCAGTCCGTATTTTACAAGAATTTGCGGAATAAAATTGCAACTGGAAAAATAAATACACTTATACGTAATAACTAAATATATTTGTTATAGAATAGGAAAAAAAATTGGGTTAATTTTGATGGTTGGTGACGTACAGAAGAAGAATAAAATTTTCTTATGATGATACATATTATTTTTTGTAGGTATGACACCGACACAGACTTTTTGTGGTAAACCTAACTGTTTAACTGAATTATAAATTGCTAGACATAATAATTATTACAATATAGGGAAAAGAATGGGTTAGTTCTTATAATTTGTGACGTATAGAAAAATATGAAGAAATTTTTCCATGATGCTTCTAATTACGTTACTAACAGATTTTACTTGTGGTAAACTTTATTACTAGATCAGATAACTGTTAGGGTGTAGGAAAAAATGGAATAATTCTATAGCAATTCCCTGGTTTATTAAAATTTCTAATATTGAAACTTGTCTAATATAACAATTTGGGGCTTAAACTGACAAAGGTACCATAAGCTATTAAAGTTGTGATGCTACGGCAGTACAAACCAAGTTTTTATTTATAGCAATAAAAATGAAATATTATAATTAAATTTCAAAAATGTTTACGGCTCTATCTGCTCCAAGATTTTTATTTTAAATTTTATTCTAAAACTGCTTCTTCAGTGATATTTACCATATGAAATATATATATATATATATATATATATATATATATATATATATATATATATATATATATATATATCAATCGGTTTTATAACGTCTTCCGTCTTCTGATGCCTAATTTCCACTCCTCCCGGTTTCTCCATCCCTCCTCCTCCAGATCTCTCTCTAGTACGTCCTTGTTAATTCCTGCTCTCCAGCTTTGGCGTGGTTTTCCTCGCTTTCTTTTTCCATGAGGGTTCCAATTTAAAATCTTTTTAGGTAGTCGATCTTGTGACATTCTCTGTACATGTCCGTACCATACCAACTGTTGGGTTCTGATTTCGTCCACTATATCGTGCTTTATTTCTAAAGCTCGTCTTATCCTGTCATTTGGTATGAGGTCTTTTCTGGATTTTCCGACTGCTCGTCTCCAGAAATCCATTTCTGTAGCTTTTAGTATTTTTTCTGTTCTTTCCTTCAATGGCCACACCTGGGAGCTGTAAGTTATTATACTTTTCACTATTGAGTTGTAAATTCTCTTCTTATTTTCAATGGTTATGTTTTTGTCCCATAGTATACTATTAAGCATTGCAATCACTTTTCTTCCTTGGATATTCCTCTCGAATATTGCTTCTTCCAGTGTTCCTTCCCTAGATATTCTTGTTCCCAAATACTTATAACTGGCACAGTGTTTGATGGTGTGTCCTGTGGCCAGTTTCAACTCCTGCTGTTGTCCTCTGACGCACATGTACTAGGTCTTTTTATTATTGACTTCTAGTCCCCATTTTTCATATTCCTCCAAAAGTTTTCGTGTCATGTATTCCATATCATCGATGTTCTGAGCGACTACTACCTGGTCGTCTGCGAATGGCAGCGTGTACAATGTAGTATCGTCATCCAGTGGTAATCCCATACTGCTGCATTTCCTTTCCAGTTCTTCAGTGCACTCTCCAAATAGATTTTAAATAGCGTTGGGGATATACAGCAGCCCTGTTTGAGACCCTTTGTGACCTGGAACCCTGTTGTTATACCATATTTGGTTTTCACACTACTTCTTGCGTCTTGGTATAAGGATTTTACGGCTTTAATTTTTTCGGTGCTTACATTACTCTGTTGTAACGTTTCCCACAATCTCATTAGGGGCACGCTGTCGTAGGCCTTTTTTAAATCAACAAACAAGACATGGACTTCCTGAACAAATGCGGTTTTCTTTTGTAGGATTTGCGTCAGTGAGAAGAGATGGTCTATTGTGGATCTTTCTGCTCTAAAGCCTGCCTGTTCTTCAGCTTCTACGTCCGCGTATTCCGTTTCTATTCTATTTTTAAGTATTTTTTCCGTATATTTTGCTAATAGATCCTGTAACCGTTATTCCCCTATAGTTATCGCAATTATTTTTGTCTCCTTTCTTATGAATTGTGGATATGTATGATATTTTCCATTCCTCAGGTACTTCTGATGTGTTAATGCATCTTTGGAATAAGTTCCTCAAAGCGCTAAATAGCTTTTCAGTTCCGTATTTTACTATCTCTCCTGGGATGTTTCCTGGTCCTGGAGCTCTACCATTTTTTAGCGTTTTACATACTTGTTTAACTTCTGATGTTGTTATCCTTATTGGGGATCCTCGTATAACTATATTTGGGTTTCCATGTTGGGTACTTTTGAACTCTGGTTTATCTTCTGTTAGCATATTTGTAAAATATTGGTTCCATTTTTCTAGTGTTATTGGTGAGAAGATTTCTCTTTTCCGTTCTGTTCTCATATTTTTAAGAAGTCTCCAGCTTTCTGTGCTTTTTCTTCCTCCTATGTAAGTGTTGAGTCTTGAGCATGTCTTTTCCCATTGGTTGTTCTTTTTGTCACTAATTATTTTGCGTACTCTAGCTTGGGATTTTTTGTATTTTACTTTGTCGTTTGTGCTCCTTGAACTTAAGTATTTGTGATAGCTTTTCCGTTTTTCTTCAATTTCGAATTTAATTTCTTCATCCCACCAATATGGTTTTTGCTGTTTTTTTCCCTTTTCTCTTGGTACCTTAATGATTCCAGTGCGGCTGCGTGTAGGCATTCCTTTATATACTTATATTCTTCTTCTATATTAACAAATCCCGTCCGTTGTATCTTTGTCCAGTCTACTCTTGTATAGATTTCTGATACTTTCATTTTGTAAGCTGTCTGTATTATATCTTATTGTTGTTTCACTTGTTGTGTGCTGTGTACTTGTATCTTCCAGTTTGCTTTCCCGTGTTGTTCGTGAGGTTATCTTTCCTTTCACAAGGTAGTGGTCGCTGCCACATGAAGCCCCTCTTTGGACTCTTACATCTAGAATTAACTATGAACTATGAAATAACTTTGTGAAAACAAAGGTCAGCTAGATAACTAGAAATTATAACTTTCATAGCAACTAGACCGGGTCTAAATTTTAAACACTTTTAGTGAATACAGATTTCTTAACGTAAAAGTAAGCTGCAAGATTCAGTAAAAGTCACCGTTGGTCTAATTATTATGGAATTTAATAACGCTAGTTGTCCATTTGACTTTCGTTTTTGAGGATATAATGACTAGCATCTAACACAAATTTGATTCGATTGATTTTATAATTTTTAGAATTTTAACGCAATATATTATAACAACTAATTCTCTCCTCCTACACTGCACAACATCATAATATTAGTTGACTTACTGAAACTCTTACCAATTTAAACCCATAATTGTCAGATGAGATCAGTTAGGGGCGGCAGTACAGGGTGAGTCAACGATAGAGTAAAGTTCATTATCTCATTTGTTTCGGGAATGACGAAAAAATGTTAAATAGATTAGATGCTACAGGGTGTTCAAAATAAATTTATACATTTCGACTATTTTAAATTGAAATATCGCATATTTTTTAAATGGCACACCCTGTATATTATTATTTTTTCTGATAGATTTTACAAAACCCTCCAACTTTTATTAAGTATGTTATATACCTATTTCTAATAGTTTTCGATTTATTTTAAATTTTTCAGTTTTTACCCTTGTTTTTAATACACTTACGCTATGGTGAAAATATAAACAAACAGTTAATAATAATTTCAATATAGTTTTAACTTATCTAATGATTGATGACGTAATAAATGTTCAAAAATAGGCCCGTCTATTTATATACACATGTTTAGTCGTTTTACTATATTCTCCTTCACTTTCCTTAGCATAAAGGGAGTTATTGTCCTGCATGCATCTCATATCCTATTTTCCATATCTACTGGTATTGTAGGGAGATTCCTATAAACACGATCTTTAGTATAGCCTAACAAAAAGAAGTCTAAAGGTGCTAAGTCACATGATCAAGGAGGCCACTGAATGAATTCATCCCTACCGATCCATTTTTGTGGGTAATGATCGTTTAAAAATTCCCGAACTTCCTGGTGGTAATGAGCAGGAGCTCCGTCTTGTTGAATCCACATTTGTTCCCTTTCAAAGTTATCAACTTCTTCAAGAAGCTGGGGTAAATATGGACCAATAATTCGAAAATTTAATATTCCACACCATACATTAAGCGACCAAGGGTTTTGGTTTTGAACTTCCCGGATCCAAAATGGATTAATTGTTAACTGCTCCATTACTGCGAAAAGTAGCTTTATCAGAAAATATTATTTTAGATAAAAAAATTGGATCGGCCTCTATTGCTCCATTCATGGCGGTACGTCATACAAAATCACGGTCTTTAAGTTTTTGGTGTAGTTCCATATGAAAGGGATGATACTTGTATTTTCTCGTGGTGCGTTTAGCCGTAGATTGGGATGTGTCAGATAAGTCAGCTAGTTGACGGCTGCTGACCTGGGGATTATCTTCAACATGAAGTAAAATCTCCATTTCTTTTTCCTCATTAGTAGCATTCTGGTCTACTACTTTCCGTTTCGTATACTGAACGCTACCACTACCATCAATTCGTTCCATTAAGCACTGAAAAGATTTTCGAGATACTATTAGGGTACTTCGCTCTGTAAAGCCTTACTGCCAAAAGACAAGTTTTTTCCGCCTCGCCCAGTATATAAACCACATCAATTAATTCATCTCTAGGAAAATCCATAACTATTACCTTTATACGTCACTTACTACAACAAATTAAACTATTTTTACTTGCTTGATAGACATCTCAAAATTTGACAATGCCTACATTTTTGTTTTGTCTTGGCAACTATGATGTTATAGCGTAAGTGTATTAAAAACAAGGGTAAATATTGAAAAATTCAAAATAAATCGAAAACTATTAGAAATAGGTATATGATATACTTAATAAAAGTTGGAGGGTTTTGTAAAAACTATCAGAAATAACCGGTCAAGTGCAAGTTGAACTTGCACAATTAGTGTTCCGTACGTTGATTGCTTTTAAAATAAAAAATGTTGTAACGGAAGTATAAAATGATCAGTGACTTTACAAAACACACTCCAAGTGAGTTTTCAACAAAGTTTATTTCCAATCTTTACTGAAAATTGATGACCTTGAAATTTCTGTGATAATTTTCGTTCAATCTACACCCCGTGGAGAATATTCCAGGATTTTTTGAAAATTTTTTGATAAGTACTTTTCGAGATAAGGCGGGTGGACAGCGATTTTTCGCAATTTTTTAAAAATAATACGAAGAAAAGTTTGCGCAAGTATTACATTATATATATATTTTTTACTCGTGTTTTCACAAGCTTTCATTTGATACCACACTCGATTACCTAGTAAAAAAATTTTTTTTTTTACTTCCGATTTCACCCCCCAAAATTAACCCCTTAAGTCAAAATTTAACTTTCAAAACTACATGGCTCTGATGAGGCAATCAATTCCTATATTATTACCAAATTTCAACTTTCTATGACAAACAGTTTCGGAGAAAATCGGGTGTGACAGACGGACAGACAGACACCAAAGTGATCTTATAAGTGTTCCGTACGGAACACTAAAAATAATAATATATAGGGGTGCCATTTAAAAAATTTGAAAATTTTCAACTTAAGATAGTTGAAATGCATAAATTTATTTTGAACACCCTGTAGCGTCTAACTCAAATTTCTTTACATATCTCTTTTTTTCATCTCTACGAGGCTGGTTTGAAAAGTCCGTGCAAAAATAAAAACTACTTATGTGTTTGGGGTAAACCTTTTTTATTTTTCGACATAGTCTTCTTTTAGGCTTATACACTTCGTCCAACGATGTTCTAGTTTGTTGATCCCTTCCGAATAATAGGATTTGTCCAAGTCTGCAAAATATCCATTAGTGTCTGTAATCACCTCCTCGTTTGAATAAAATTTTTGTCCCGCCAGCCATTTCTTCAAATTGGGGAACAAATAGTAGTCCGAGGGAGCCAAGTCTGGAGAATAAGGGGGATGTGAAACGAGTTGGAATCCTATTTCCATTAATTTTGCGACCACAACTGCTGAGGTGTGTGCTGGTGCGTTGTCGTGATGGAAAAGGACATTCTTGTGGGCCAATCGCGGGCGTTTTTCTTGCAGCTCAGTTTTCAAACGGTCCAATAACGATGAATAATATTCACCTGTAATAGTTTTACCCTTTTCCAGATAGTCGATGAGGATTATCCCTTGCGAATCCCAAAAGACAGTCGCCATAACCTTTCCGGCCGAAGGAACGGTCTTCGCCTTTTTTGGTGCAGATTCCCCCTTGGTAACCCATTGTTTAGATTGTTGTTTGGTCTCAGGAGTATAGTAATGTATCCATGTTTCATCCACAGTGACGAAACGACGTTTAAAGTCCTCCGGATTCTTCTGGAACAGCTGCAAACCATCCTTGCAACACTTCACACGATTCCGTTTTTGGTCAACCGTGAGCAATCGCGGCATCCATCTTGCGGATAGCTTTCTCATGTCCAAATGTTTATGCAAAATATTATGTACCCGTTCAGTCGAGATGCCCACAGCACTAGCAATCTCACGCACCTTAACTCTTCTGTCATCCATCACCATATCATGGATTTGATCAATGATTTCTGGAGTCGTAACCTCCACAGGCCGTCCAGAACGTTCAGCGTCACTTGTGCCCATATGGCCAGTCCGAAAATTTTGAAACCACTTATAAACTGTTCTAATCGAAGGTGCAGAGTCACCATAATGTTTATCAAGCTTCTCTTTAGTCTCCTGAGGCGTTTTGCCTTTCATAAAGTAATGTTTAATCACCACACGAAATTCTTTTTCGTCCATTTCTTGAAAATCACTCGACTTCCTTGATTCACACGAATGCCAAACACAAAGAAATAGACCAATATGGCTGAAACTTGGTGTGCGTTCATTCAAGAGATGCTACTAACTAAACATGACCTCGATACGCGCCGGTGGTGCCATCTCTTGGATTTTGCACGGACTTTTCAAACCAGCCTCGTATAGAAAGCTCGTATTAATTTTGAGTATCTTTAGAAGCAATGGCGCTACTGGCAATTTTTTACAAAACTGAAAACTAGTATTTCTTTTTAAACAATTGAAATATTAGGTTTAGGTATATAACATTATTAATAAAAAAGTTACAAAATTTTATGCAGAATTTAAAAATAAATTAGAAGATAGGATGTTCCATTTAAAAAAACACATGTTGTATTGGCCACACTGTTTTGAAGTACCCTGTATATTCAAAAATAATTTTAAACTGAGCATTTTAACATTCTCTAAAACTATTTCGTCATTCCCGAAACAAATGCAATAATGAACTTTACTCTATCGTTGACTCACCCTGTACAATCCTTTTCAAACACTCTTTTATATGAAGAACATTATACGCCTTTAGAATGATTTGCCCAGGATTGTGTTTCCCACTGAATACAATTTATGGAAATACAAGACCAATGTAAATTCCTGTTCCCGCCCATTGGTCACTCCTGTGAGGATTTAAGGATTTCCCTGCAGAACGTGTGCTATACCCACCCACAAAATTACAAACTTACATAAAATAAAAATGAGTCAATTAAGCAATAATAAAATTTAAAAAAAAAAACCGGCCAAGTGCAAGTTTAACTTGCACAATTAGTGTTCCGTACCGTAATTGCTCCAGTATTCAATGAAATTCAGTGACACAATTATCTTCAATATAAGAATTACCAAGAATATATAAAAAGCGAGCTATCTTTGTAGTAAAAGTCTAAAAGAAATATTTACATAAAATTATTTTGTCTCGGTACCTATCCGTTGGTCATCAGCCGTCATGATATCACTAATTGCACCGAATAATTAGCTTTTAGTCCCGGTTGAAAGTTGTAAACTTTCCACGAAAAAACTCCACCATATTGTCAAGACAAATAGTGTTTTATGACAGATAAATTATCAAACGTAATGCCCTCGTGATAATTTTCGCTCAATCTACACCCTGTGGAGAATATTCCAGAATTTTATGAAGAAAATATGAAAAAAACTTTGCGCATCTATAATATATATAAAATGCAACGTCTGTCTGTCTGTCTGTCCGTTAGTGCGCTTATCACTGCAGTGACAATAATAGTGAATGAAGTCGGAAAAAAGTTTGCCGCTAGCGCGTTCCCTTGCAGTACACAGCGTAAACCATTAAATTTGGAACAATATTACGTAGCAGAGAATATCTATAATCTATAATATATATAAAATGCAATGTCTCTCTGTCTGTCTGTCCATTAGTGCGATTATCAGGCGAGAACCACTTATCCAATATACGTGTCTTTTTTTAAATTCATACATATATTCTTTGGCCAGGTTATATAGTAATAATTAGAATCTATATCTATAATATATGTAAAATACAACGTCTCTCTGTCTGCCTGTCTATCCGTTAGTGAGCTTATCCCTCGAGAACCACTTATCCGATTTACGTGATTTTTTAAATTCATACATATGTTCTCTGACCAGGTTATATAATCATAATAATAATCTATATAATATATATATAAAACGCAACGTCTCTCTGTCTGTCTGTCTGTTAGTGTGCTTATCATTCGAGATTCTTAATTTAATATATGTCAAAAAAAATCTATAATATATAAAATGTAACGTCTTTCTGTCTGTCTGTCTATCTATTACTGCGCTTAGCACTCAAGAACCACTTATCCGATTTACGTGTTTTTTTTTTTTTTTAAATAAATTACAACGGGAATAAACAGAGACAAAATGCTAATATGCAGGAAAAAAGATGGAAGTTTAGCAGTAAGCTTCGCAGAAAGACTGAATAAATGGGGGGAATACTTTAAAGAAACACTAAATGAAGATGAAAATGAGTTGAATGAGAAATAGGAAGCAAAATTAACTCAAGTGCAGGAGGGGACAAATAAACCCTGCAAAGAAGAAATAAGAGAAATACTCAGAACCCAAAAAAAAATAAGGTCCCGGGTGGAAATTGTAGAACTGATAAAAGCTGGAGGAGTATATCTGGAAAATGAAATATGCCGTTGGTGCAAGAAATATGGGAAACAGAAAAGATGCCAGTGAGCTGGAGAGAGTCGTGTGTTAAATTATAGACCAATAGTCTTACTGAATGTCGTGTACAAGATAGTAGGGTTAACTATCAAAAACAGACTAGCAGAGAAAGCCGAGTCTATTCTGTGAGAATACCAGTGTGGATTCAGGACCAGATATTTTTGATTAAGCAAATCTTAGAACAAAATTAGGCACTACACTTGGTCTTTGTGAATTTCAGAGACGCATATGACTCTGTAAATAGAGAAGGACCCTACAAGATAATGGAAGAACTAAAAATTCCAAGTAAATTGATTCGCATGGTAAGAATGACCCAGAATGACACAGAAAATAGAGTGTTGGTTGAGGGCAAAGTATCAGACAAGTTTAAGGTGAAGAGAGGATTAAGACAGGGGGAACCAGTGTCGACATGTCTATTTAATTTGGTACTAGAGAAGATAATCCGGGAGTCGGAAATAAACACAAATGGAACGGTATACCAACAAACCTGCCAATGCTTGGCCTATGCTGATGATGTGGCAGTAATTGCAAGAGCAAAAGAGAACCTTAAAAAAGCCATAAGTAGGATAGAAGAAAGGGGAAGGATGAGAGGACTAAAGATAGATGATGAAAAAACAAAATACATGGAAATTACAAAGAAGAAGGATAATAAAAAACAACAAAAGTTTAGATATAATAAACAACTTAGGGCAAAGATATATGTTTGAAAAAGTAGAAAAATTTAATTATCTGGGAGTAACAATAACAGAGAGTCGACAAGAAAGGACGGAGATAGAAGAAAGAATAGCGAAAGGACAGAGATATTTGGGGGCAATGAATTCAATATTGAAATCAAAGAATGTATCAAGAAAAGCAAAAGAAAGAATATATACGATAGTTGTCAGAGCCACGATGACATATGGATGCGAAACGTGGAAACTGAATGCAAGAGAAAAGGAGACGTTGGAGGTGTGGGAAAGGAAAGCTTTGAAAAGAATCTACGGAGGAAGGAAAGAAGAGTGACTGTGGAGAAGAAGAACAAACTACGAATTAAAATGCCTATATACGAAACCCCTTATAAGCCAAATCATAATAAGCCAGCGATTAAGATGGTTAGGACACGTGGCAAGGATGAAGGAAGAAAGGCAGGCAAAGCAAGCCCTAATAAGAGGAGTGGTTGGAAGAAGAGGCAAGGATAGACCTCGATCTACATGGATTCAGGCAGTAAAGCAAGATCCGGAGTTGATGGGAATCCCGCACTGGGAAAAGCTAACAGGAGACAAGTATGCAACCAAGCCATGAGCCTCTAAGGTCCCTTGAGCTATATAATAATATAAACATAACGAATAAGCAGTGACGATAAAGGTGAATCAAGTCCAAGCGAGCGGAGCCGCGGGCACGGCTAGTCTTATATATTTTCGAACTCGTAATTTTACAAACTTTCATTTAACACCCCACTGGATGACCTTAGAATTTTCTTTTCACTTCCCCTTTCAAGCTCACCCCTTAAATCAGAGTTTAACTTTCCAAACTAGACGGCTCTGATTGGGGTATCAATTCCTATATTTGTGCCAAGTTTCAACTTTCTGTGTGAAATAGTTTCGGAGAAAATCGGATGTGACAGACAGACACCGAAGTGATCCTATAAGTGTTTCGTACGTAACACTAATAATAGTTTAGAAAAGGTTAAGAAAATAATCTGATTAGTTTAAAACTAGAGTCTCTCTTTAGGGAGAGAGCTAGAGATCTTTTTATTTAAATAACCATGCCTTTTATTAAATTACTATGAACCCAAATAGCGTGCGCTAATCCAAAATAAATGCTTTAAAAAAAAATAAGGAAGATATTACTTATATTTTGTATTCAGAGCACATCGAAATTCAAAAATTATTAAAGCTATTAAGTTTGCAAATCTCAATTGGCATGGATTGATCGTTTTTACAAAAAATAGCAATGTTAAATTGTTGCCAATAAAATAGTCTCATTGACTACCCATTACAGTACTGTAATGTTTCTTATAGATTTTTATGGGACTAAAATGCAGTGATCAGTCCAAGATTGCGGATTAAACTCTTTTTCGCAAATTTTTCCGTGAAAATTGTTTGTCTAACATAGTTCGCTTGATTCTTATAAAATGGCCCATAACAGGATGTAGCAAGTTTTATTTGAAAAGTTCAGTGATCTTTGATTTTGGAAACTCCACTAAAATATATCTATTAATTACCTAATAAACCTTACTTCCGAAAAATTTAAGCATACCATTCTTCAACTGAGAATGCTATGACATCACCGCAATTGAAGCTTAAGGATTCTATATCTTTTTTACTTGAAATTAAAAGGAAGCAGTTTTTGGTTACACATTAAAGTTTATACTCTGATGTAATTTTGTACCAGTTCGTTTCGTTCTGGAGTTTTGGCGAATGTGGCTCTTCCACAAAATGATTAAAAGTAATTTGGAGCATTGCACAGTATTAAAGTTTCTCATTAAAGGGGGTCATGAACGAAAAGTTATTTAGAATCAAATGTCTCATTTTTTTCAAGTCTAAACAGTTTCGATGTTGCTGAGACCCTATACAGGATGACCTCATATCATAAACCAGCAGGCCCGTTGAGAATATGCTGTTGTAAAAACGATGAGTGAAAATTCGAGTGCTTGCTGAAAAAGCTAGAATATTAACACTATAGTTTTTTAGATTATGCATAATCATTCAGAAATGAGAAACTAGCGAGAAAAGAAATGTTTTAAGAACATTTGGCTGCTTTAGAAAACGAGGACAGTTACTTTTCGTGAATTGTCACGTAATGTGCCTTGGGTAATCTACTAGGGTCCTCCCACGAAGCACAAGTCGGTGCAATGGATTTATAAACCTCTCAAGCTCCTAAAAAGGCGAGAACTCAGTCGTTTACGCAATACGTTAATATTAAAGTTTGACCAGATTACTTTCAGCAATGATGGTCAGCAAGAAAAGTCCTAGAGGAAAGTTCGCCACTGTATAATACTTCGCCATTGTGGTGCGGTTAATTTAACTACTTTTTTGGTAGTTTGTAGCTGTAGTGCTTGTTTTTTTTTTGTTAAATGCAACATCACAAAATGGAAAAGTAAGCTAACTTTTAAATTGACATTAGGTAGCTTCTAGCTCACTAATTTTTTTAGTAGCTTATCTACGAAAAATATTTGGAAATAACCAGTTACTTAAGAGCATTGTACAACAGACTAAATTGAGCTGTTTCCAGCAGGAAAATGAGCTCGAGATTTATTTATATGTAAGAAAAAATCCCATGAAAAAATAGAAGTCAATAAATGTAAGATAATAAATACATATTGTTGTTAGATTCGTTGAATATATTTGGTATCATTGATTTCTAGTCAAAATCAACTCAAATCTGATAAATATCAATGTAGTGAAATATATATTTTCGGCACTTGAAATTTATTAAAACTATTTTTCTCTTGTTATTTCTATCTTTGCATTTTTACCGAAAAACTGTTATGTGATGGATCAATATAAAAGTTTTTATTAAAATAAAATTAACAAGGAAGTTCGCTAAAGCTTGGTTATCATTTTAATTTATGATAATTAATGTAGCAGACACACGCTAAATGCCGCGATTAAAACAACAACGGTAGAACAATCAAGTCCGTATTTCACAGAATTAATATTGAATACCAAGATAAACGCAAATTGTTAACTGAATTAACGATTTCATAAAATATATAAACGTAACAAGTTTTGCATGTATTCTTTTTTAACTTCATTATATTTAGACTAAGTTAATTTAATTAAGGTCGTCTTCTCAACTTCGGAATAATTTCTCTTTTTTACTTGTCTTGCTAAAGGAAAGTATTGTATTCGTAAAAATAATTACAATCCGACATTTTTGTTTTTCTTCACGTTTTAGAATTCCTAGATCACGAAAAATATAGTTACTCATTTCCGTCGGTCTGTCTTTAGGTCTGGTCTCATACGAAATGAGATATCAGTTTCAAATTTAGTATATATATGTTATATATATATATATATATATATATATATATATATATATATATATATATATATATATATATATATATACTAGCCGCCCCCCCCACTACTATCATTACTGCTTATTCCTTATGTTACCCAACGTAATAAAATATCTCCCATTATTTCCCCTTATCTCCCAATATTTCTCCTTATCTCCCACTATCTTTACATAATTTCCATTATCTAGGCTTATCTCTGCTCATCTCCCATTATTTCCCCTTATCTCCCATTATGACACCTTATTTCCCATTATCTAGGCTTATCTCGACTTATCTCGCAATATTTCTCCTTATCTCCCATTATTTCTCCTTATCTCACCATAACTCCCATTATCTACACTTATCTCTGCTTATCTCCCATTATTTCTTCTTATCTCCCATTATTTATACTTATCTCCCATTATCGAAGCTTATCTCGACTTATCTCCCATTATTTCTCCATATCTCAGATTATCTCACCTTATCTCCCATTATCTAGGCTTATATCGAATTAAATAGAACATATGTATAAATTTATAAAAACACGTAAATCGGATAAGTGGTTCTCGAGTGATAAACGCACTAACGGACAGAGAGACAGACAGAGAGACGTTGCATTTTATGTATATTATATTCTTTGCTATATGATATTGTTCCATATTTAAAGCTTTAGGCAGGGTATTGCAAGAGAACGCGCTAGCGGCAAACTTTTCTCCGACTTGATTCACTATTATCGTCACTGCTTATTCCTTATGTCATCTAACGTAATAAAATATATCCTATAACCTGGCCAGAGAACATACGTATGTTTAAAAAAAAGTACGTAAATTGGATAAGTGGTTCTCCAGTGATAAGCGCACTAACGGACAGACAGACAGACAGAGAGACGTTGCATTTTATATATTTTATAGATATTCTTTGCTCCATGATATTGTTCCGTATTTAATGGTTTAGCATGTTTAAAAAAAAAGCACGTAAATCGGATAAGTGGTTCTCCAGTGATAAGCGCACAAACGGACAAACAGACAGAGAGACGTTGCATTTTATATATATTATAGATATCCTTTGCTACATAATATTGTTCCATATTTAGTGGTTTAGGCAAGAGAACGCGCTAGCGGCAAACTTTTTTCCGACTTCATTCACTATTATCGTCACTACTCATTCCTTATGCTACCTATGGTAATAAAATATAGCCTATATCCTAGCCGGAGAACATATGTATGTTTTAAAAAAAAAAGTATGAAAATCGGATAAGTGGTTCTCCAGTGATAAGCGCACTATCGGACGGACAGACAGACAGACAGAGATACGTTGCATTTTGTATATATTATAGATGTAATAAAATATATATTTATAACCTGGTCAAAGAACATATGTATGAATTTAAAAAATCACGTAAATCGGATAAGTGGTTTTCGAGGGATAAGCGCACTAACGGACAGACAGACAAACAGATAGACGTTGCATTTTATATATATTATAGATATAGATTATTATTATTATATAACCTGGACTAAGAATATCTGTATGAATTTAAAAAAAGACAGGTATATCGGATAAGTGATTCTCGCGTGATAAACGCACTAATGGACAGACAGACAGACAGAGAGACATTGAATTTTATATATATTATAGATTATAGATTATAGACATTCTCTGCTACATAATATTGCTCCATATTTAATGGTTTAGGTTGTGTATTGCAAGGAAACGCGTTAGCGGCAAACTTTTTTCCGACTTCATTCACTATTTTACGTCACTGCTCATTCTTTATGTTACCTATCGCAATAAAATATAGCCTATAACCTGGCCAGAGAACATATGAATGCTTGAGAAAAAAAAGTACGTAAATCGGATAAGTGGTTCTCCAGTGATAAGCGTACTAACGGACAGACAGACAGACAGAGAGACGTTGCATTTTATATATATATATATATATATATATATATATATATATATATATATATATATATATATGTATGTATATATATATATATATATATATATATATATATATATATATATATATATATATATATGTATGTATATATATATATATATATATATATATATATATATATATATATATATATATATATATATATATATATACATTATATATATGTATATATATATATGTATATATGTATATATATATGTATATATGTATGTATATATGTATATATATATGTATATATATATATATATATATATATATATATATATATATATATATATATATATGTATATATGTATATATATATACGTATATATATATATATATATATATATATATATATATATATATATATATATATATATATATATATATATATGTATATATGTGTATATATATGTATATATATATGTATATATATATGTATATATGTATATACATATATATATATATATATATATATATATATATATATATATATATATATATATATATATATATATATATATGTATATATGTATATATATATATGTATATATGTATATATATATGTATATATGTATATATATATATGTATATATATATGTATATATATATATATATATATATATATATATATATATATATATATATATATATATATATATATATATATATATATATATATATGTATATATGTATATATATATATATATATATATATATATATATATATATATATATATATATATATATATATATATATACATATCTAATGAGGGAATGAAACCATTTAAACGATATCGTGTAAGGCGAATGGGGGTGGAAGGGGTGGATATATTACGTATGGTTTTAATAGTAATAAGGTAATTTTTCAATTTTTCCTGTTTTTATGGTGAGATAATAAACACATGTTTTGTATAAATTTTTATAGTAAAACATGAAAGGGGTAAAAGGGGAGAGAGGAGGAGAATAGAGGGATTATTTCGTATACATATTGTTATCTGTCCTTTTCAAGGTTTCTGGAGTCGAATAATTCAAAAGTTAGGTTAATTTTCATTATTTTCAATTTTAATACAAGAAGAAGAAAGGGGTGGTCAAATATTATATAGTTTCAATAGTATTTTTAGATTTTTGACAGGATTTTTAGTTGATGTAATTGACCAATTGTAAGCTTATTATTTATAATAAAATATATAAGGGGTTACTGGGATGGGGTAACGGGGTTAGAGAGGTTGCTTCATATATTTCGTGCTATATGTTATTCGCAAGGTTTTTAGACTGTACGAATATCTAAATTAAGTGGTTTCTTTATTATCAGTTTTACAGATAGAGGATGAAAAAGATTGGACAATCTTGTACCGTTTCAATAGTAGTATAAGAAATTTTCCGCGGATTGTTTTATGAGAGAATAGGCAAATCTTAAGCATAAACTTTTTAATAAAACATATGTGTCAAAAGAATGAAAACAGCAGGTAGAAAAGGGACTTCGTATTTGTCTTGTTATAAATCTTTTTCGGAGTTTTTTCAGTTAGGAAATTGTAACGTTACACTTTTTTCATTATATTCATTGTTAATGTGAGAAGAAATTGAGAGCGGTGAGGGGTATTATATCTTTCCATGGTATTATGCGAATTTTTCATGGTTTTTGATTATAATATGGGATATTTAATTCAAAATTCTATAGTAGTTCTATAAAATTATACATATAGTTCTACAGTAAAATATACACGAGTCAAAAGAATGAGGTATGGGGCTAAAATTGTGACTGCGTGTGTGTATATCAGTGTACTTGTTTTTTCATTATTTCCAATTATAACAGAAACACTGGATAGAAGGGATTGACACCTGATTATACAGAAACCTAAGACATTTAAGGCAAATTTTAGAAATATAAATGGTTAGGTTGGCGGAAATGTACTATGGAACAGTAAGTAAAATATTAAATTTACTTGTCCAGCTAACAGAAAGTAAATAGATTTTTTAGATGACGAAAAACATGTTTTTTTTAACTTCCAATTTCATAATAAATAATAATCTAAGTCACACATTACAAAAAAGTTTTATTTTTATTTACATATCGAGAAATTTTTTTGGCATACCTCATAATTTTTTATCTGTATAATCCACATTCGAAGTTTATTCTTCAATGTACGTTGGCAGACGGCACGTAGTTTGTTTAATCTGATTTTAAACAAGATGATTGTTATTTATTGGTATTGCGAAAATGCAGGAATAAGGCTTTGCAGAAAAGTTCGGCTGCAAAAAAAATTCATAAACAAATTACACAATATTTCCCTAAAATGCAACCATTTTTTAAATAAAAATATCTATTTGATTATATGAACAATTTGATTTTATGAAAACCCCATATTCTGTATTTTATAAAAAAATACGTAAATTGGATAAGTGGTTCTTGAGTGCAAAGCGCACTAATGGACAGACAGGCAGAGAGACGTTGCGTTTTATATATATTATAGATTTTTTTTGATAAATAATAAGTTAAAAATTAAAAAAACGTAAATCGGATAAGTGGTTCTCGAATGATCAGCACACTAACGGACAGACAGACAGACAAAGAAACGTTGCGTTTTATATATATTATATAGATTATTATTATTATTATATAACCGGACCAGCAAACATATGTATGAATTTAAAAAAATATACGTAAATCGGATAAGTGGTTCTCCAATGATAAGCGCACTAACGGACAGGCAGACAGAGAGACTTTGCATTTCATATATATATCTATATATATATATATATATATATATATATATATATATATATATATATATATATATATATTGTATTCTTTGTTACATGACATTGTTCCATATTTAACGGTTTAGGCAGCGTATTGCAAGAGAGTGCGCTAGCGGCAAACTTGTTTCCGACTTGATTCACTATTATCGTCACTGCTTATTCCTTATGTTACTTAACCTAATAAAATATATCCTATAACCTGGCCAGAGAACATATGTATGTTTTAAAAAAACACGTAAATCAGATAAGTGGTTCTCGAGTGATAAGCGCACTCGCGCAACGGACAGACAGACAGAGAGACGTTGCATTTTCTATATATTATAGATAAAATTAGAGAACGCTAGGTCTCAATGTGGTTAATCTTAAAAAAAAAATGGGCGTTTTATCTACTAGGCAATGAAACGAAAAGCTTGTACTTAAAATAAATAGTAGTTTGTTTAGATTTTTCATGCTTTTTACCATATCAATCCTCTTTTGTAGAACAATTTTCAGAAAATCAAACCGCATTCCTGTATTAAGCTGTCTGTCTAATATTTACATATATTGATTTAGACTCAATTGATGCAACGGAGAGACATAAATTTAAAATGGGAAACAGAAAAGATGCCAGTGAGCTGGAGAGAGTGGCTCATTTGTCCAATATACAAAAAAGGAGAAAAAACTATATGTACTAATTATAGACCAATAGTCTTACTGGATGTCGTGTACAAGATAGTAGTGTTGACTATGAAGAAAACAGACTAGCAGAGAAAGCCGAGTCTATTTTAGGAGAGTACCAGTGTAGATTCAGGAAAAATAGATCGGTTACAGACCAGATATTTTCGATTAAGCAAATCCAAGTTAATAGCTTAGAACAAAATTTGGCACTACACTTGGTCTTTGTGGATTTCAGAGAAGCATATGACTCTGTAAATAGAGAAGGACTCTACAAGATAATGGAAGAACTAAAAATTCCAAGTAAATTGATTCACATGGTGAGAATGACTCTGAATGGCACAGAAAATAGAGTGTTGGTTGAGGGCAAAGTATCAGACAAGTTTAAGGTGAAGAGAGGATTAAGATAAGACAGGGGGAACCAATGTCGACATGTCTATTTAATTTGGTACTAGAGAAGATAATCCGGGAGTCAGAAATAAAAACAAATGGAACGATATACCAACAAACCTGCCAATGCTTGGGTTATGCGGATGATGTAGCAGTGATTGCGAGAGCAAAAGAGAACCTCAAAAAAGCCATAAGTAGGATAGAAGAAAGGGGAAGGATGAGAGGACTAAAGATAAATGAGGAAAAAACAAAATACATGGAAATTACAAAGAAGAAGGATAATAAAAACAACAAAAGTTTAGATGTAATAAACAACTTAGGGAAAAGATATATGTTTGAAAAAGTAGACAAGTTTAATTATCTGGGAGTAACAATAACATAGAGTGGACAAGAAAGGACGGAGATACAAGAAAGAATAGCGAAAGGACAGAGATGTTTGGGGGCAATGAATAAAATATTGAAATTAAAGAATGTATCAAGAAAAGCAAAGGAAAGAATATATACGATAGTTGTCAAACCCACGGTGACATGTAGATGCGAAACGTGGAAACTGAATGCAAGAGAAAAGGAGACGTTGGAGGTGTGGGAAAGGAAAGATTTGAGAAGAATCTACGTAGGAAGGAAAGAAGAGGGACCGTGGAGAAGAAGAACAAACTACGAATTAAAATGCCTATATACGAAACCTCTTATAAGCTAAATCATAATAAGCCAGCGATTAGGATGGTTGGGACACGTGGCAAGGATGAAGGAAGAAAGACGGGCAAAGCAAGCCCTAATAAGAGGAGTGGTTGGAAGAAGAGGCAAGGGTAGACCTCGATCTATTTGGATTCAGGCAGTAAAGCAAGATCTGGAGTTGATGGGAATCTCACACTGGGAAAAGCTAACCGGAGACAAAAAGAAGTGGAGACCAGTATACAACCAAGCCATGAGCCTCTAAGGCCCCTTGAGCTATATAATAATATAAACATAACGAATAAGCAGTGACGATAAAGGTGAATCAAGTTTACGCGAGCGGAGCCACGGGCACGGCTTTTAGTCATAAAATACTATAAATATATAATCAAGGTAAATTTCTAATTTTCTTTTTATTAATATTTCACCATAAAGTGGACCATATTCTTTGGTGCGAGATAGTCAAGTTTAGTACTAATTTTAGAACCATATATTTGCAAGGAAAGCACTGAATAAATTATTTTAGCCATTTTTTTCCTTAATGTAAGTTTTATTTCTATACCTAAACAATTTCGGTTTAGACTACTTAATACCAGTAGTATTATTTGTCATGGTCATTGAATATTTCGTTACTGCTGTATTATCTAATCGGTCATGGACAAAATACCGAATAAATAAGAAAAATCCAACTTTTTGCATAATTGTATACTCAGTTCAAATGAGAAAGTAAAGGCCGCTATACGCGCAACCTGTGCAGGTATATCTCAACAGGTTCTCCTGCACAGGTTAGAACCTACACACGCAATGGTGAAACTGTGTAGTTCTCGTTTAAAATTATGCCGGAGACGCGGGAGAGTGTACTACTAGCCTTTATAGCTCTTCATATAATAAATAATATGAAGTTAAAGCGAAAAAGCGTCAGACGTGGAGGAAATACTGGCTGTTGAAGAGGCATAGCTTATTATATATAAATAACCTTATTAAATAAATTAAGATTTGGACCAAAAAAGTATTGCAATTATTTGCGAATGGATGCACCGACCTACTTGAAACTTCTTTCAATGGTAACCCCACTGATTAAAAGAGAAGATACGGTTATGAGGAGATGTATTTCGCCACACGAAAGACTGTGTGCTACATTAAGGTATCTTGCAACAGGAAGATCGTTCGAAGGCTTAAAATTTAGCACAATAATATCTCCTCAAGTTCTCGACAAAAATATACCTGAAACCTGTGATGCTTTACACAAAGGTTTACGAAAGGAATATTTAAAGGATTTATAATAAAAAATAACTTTTTCAAGGTAATTTATTCGTGTAATTTTTTCACATTTGCAACAATATTTATAAATGTAAAAAAAGGATTTAGTGATCAAGTAGAAAAGTTAGTAAAATATATAGCAGCTGATTCATCTTCAATGTAAGTACGATCATTTTCTGGCGTTACTTCATGAGGAGTTTCTGGTGGTATTACGACATGAATGGTCTTTATTTGCGATTGTGAATATGAAGCGGGCGATCATGGGGTAGTTTAGGGTGACATAACGTGATGATTACCGGGACTATGCTGATGTAAATATGAAACGGGGAATATGAACTGTGGTTTGAATGTGGTGAAAAAAACCGTTTGATTCGAAGGTGACTGATAATTATATTCCGTACTTAGTTTTCCCATTTCGGCATTGAAATGTTTTTTGCTAAGAGTAATTGTGTCTTTTCTAATCATCGCAAATTAATAGCTATTGTTTTACCCAACATGTCGTGTCTGTCATACTGATTTTGGCGTTTAAAATGGCCCCGTATTGATTTAAGTACATCAGTAGTCAATTCGTCATTTTTTTTGTCAGTTTTACTACGTTTTGGCGCCACACCTTGTTCCTGTATATTTATTCCATTCACCAATTCAATATCTTCTCTATCTTCCACAACTGCTGTAATTCCTTCTGTACAGCTATCCTGAAATATGAAAACAGCTATTTTAACATTTTTTACTGTTTCTGTTGCAAGTTAAGTAATTGCATTTTTCTTTTTCTTTTAGTTTCGCAATTCAAAAGAAGAATGGCTCAAAATCGCACAGGAATTTGAAATGAAATGGAATTTTATTCATTTTTTAGGCGCCCTGTATGGGAAGCACGTTTCCATCGTCCCTCCAAGTGGTTGTGGGTCAGAATTTTATAACTACAAAAAGCCGCATAGCATGGTGCTTATGGATGTAGCGGATGCAAATTATCGCTTTATTATGGTCGATTTTGGAGTCAACGGACTAATTTCAGATGGAGGAGTATTAAAGGAAACTGAATTTTGAGAGACTTGAGGGAAAGGTACTGCCTATACCCTAAGAACTGATATGTTGAAGCCTTTCAGGCAAGGAGATTTAGGCTGTAAAGAAAAAAAGCATTTTCAACTACCGCCTGTCTCGCGCTAGACGTATTGTGGAAAATGCGTTTGGTATTATGTCTTCGAGATTTTGTGTGTACCATACACAAATTAATTACAAGCCAAAAAATATAAAAAAAAATATTTATGGCAACTTGTGCATTACACAATTTTTTGACAAAAACTACACCAACAACTTATGCACCACAAAAATGTTATCATGCATCATTACGCAATGTTATGACACTACCTCTTCAAGAATGGAACATTTACAAAGGCGGAATCAGGGAAACGTTTTTAAAAATGCAAGAAAACTTCATGGAATACTTCGTAAATGACGGCAAAGTACCCTTGTAGGACAAATTTATTTACAACAGCGAAACATAATAAATTATTTTGTTATTATTTTTTTTATTATCATTTTAGAATTATTATCGTTCTTATTTGTATAAAAATGAAAAATATATACCTAGTTCTTTAGGAAGCATTTATATTATTACCTGTTAATCTTCTTCTTCATCCATTTCCAGGTTAGAAGAGAATGGTCTGGGGGTATCTTGATCTCCCAGAAAATCTAAGAGATGGAAGTACCATAATTTTGGCTTGTATATGTGATCAGCGGATGCACCAGATTTCATAGAAGTTTCATACTTCTTTTTTTCTTTTCTTACGTTACACCTCATATTATTTATTTTTTTCACATCATCTTTAACTGAATCTGGTTCACTTTCTGGAAGTTTTTTTACTAGTTTGGCATAGGCTGCTTCCCACTTTGCTTTGTTATGATACTCTTTACTTTTGATTTTCCATAAACATGGTTCGGACTTCGATAGATTTCGATAAATTCTTCAAAAACTTGTTTTGAAGCCCGGTTAAACATTTCTCTAAAGATTTAAATTAATAAATCTTTTTAATTTAAATAAAAGCAAAAGTAGCACACACAAACCACAAAACAAAAATATAAACGTTTTATGCAAACTTGCTCTTTTGAAACCTTACTGAATAAAAAAAAAAACCGGTCAAGTGCAACCTGAACTTGCACAATTAGTGTTCCGTACGTTAATTGCTTTTAAAATAAAAAATTTTGTTACGGTGCACATTGGGACCGAATGCCGAAAAGGTGGCCATAAGTCCCTAAAATGAATGTTCGATTGAGGGACTTTTCAGGCTCTAGGTATGCTGTGCTATTCGAAACGACCGGTTATAATAATCAAGTCTGCACCCGTGGCTGTTGACACCTATTGTTGTTAGAGCGTTGAGCAGGCCAGATTCTGAGTTTGTTCTGTTTGAGTTAGACAGGCAGATTCAATTGCGCTCAAATGTTTCATATTTGAAGTTAATTTAATTTTGTGAAATGGATTCTCCGAATAAAATGAGTACATTTAAACGATATAAATTGAGTACAATAAAATTTGATTATTATTTAATTATTGTAACGTTTAAAATATATTTTTAGAACTTTTAGTTTCAAACATCAAAATTAAAATATACATAAGTTAAAAGTCCCACGACATCCCACTGTCAAACCAAATTTATCGTGTTTTCTAATTATTTTTTAATAATATAGAAGTAAAATCAGCTGCCCGCACTTGCACATTTTTTTAAAATAAATTTTATGTAAAAAAAGTATGAATAATGTTATATCTATCTTTATAATACATAATACTCAAATCCGTGTTAATTTTCAATTAACATTAGTTAACTGAAACATTTTGTTTTTCACATTTTTAATTTCAGATCCTTATCAGCGACATCGAAAAGCCCTATAGTCGAAATTTCATGAAAATATGACAATTTTTATCAATTTTGTCCGCTATATTGGAGCCGCCATTTTGTTATTTACATTTCTTATATCAGATTCTTAATCAGCGACCTTAAAAAACCAGATATGCAAATTTTCATATAATTCAAATAACACCTTCATATTTTGGCCACCTTTTTGGGTTTTGGTCCGAATGTGCGGTGGTATAAAATGATCAGTGACTTCACAAAACACACCCCACATGAGTTTTCAATAAAGTTTGTGAAAACTGATGATCTTGAAATTTTTTTTTTATATACCAGATAAATTATTACAGATAATGCACTCGTGATAATTTTCGTTCAATCTACACCCCGTGGAGAATATTCCAGAATTTTTTCAAAATTTTTTAATAAGTACTTTTCGAGATAAGGCAGGTGGACAGCGATTTTTCGCGATTTTTTAAAAATAATACAAAGTACGAGGCTGGTTTGAAAAGTCCGTGCAAAGTCCGAGAGATGGCACCACCGGCGCGTATCGAGGTCATGTTTAGTTAGTAGCATCTCTTGAATGAACACACACACAAATTACAGCCATATTGGTCTATTTCTTTGTGTTTGGCATTCGTGTGAATCAAGGAAGTCGAGTGATTTTCAAGAAATGGACGAAAAAGAATTTCGTGTGGTGATTAAACATTACTTTATGAAAGGCAAAACGCCTCAGGAGACTAAAGAGAAGCTTGATAAACATTATGGTGACTCTGCACCTTCGATTAAAACAGTTTATAAGTGGTTTAAAAATTTTCGGACTGGCCATATGGGCACAAGTGACGCTGAACGTTCTGGACGGCTTGTGGAGGTTACGACTCCAGAAATCATTGATCAAATCCATGATATGGTGATGGATGAAAGAAGAGTTAAGGTGCGTGAGATTGCTAGTGCTGTGGGCATTTCGACTGAACGGGTACATAATATTTTACATAAACATTTGGACATCAGAAAGCTATCCGCAAGATGGGTGCCGCGATTGCTCACGCTTGACCAAAAACGGAATCGTGTGAAGTGTTGCAAGGATGGCTTGCAGCTGTTCCAGAAGAATCCGGAGGACTTTAAGCGTCGTTTCGTCACTGTGGATGAAACATGGATGCATTACTATACTCCTGAGACCAAACAATAATCTAAACAATGGGTTACCAAGGGGAATCTGCACCAAAAAAAGCGAAGACCGTTCCTTCGGCCGGAAAGGTTATGCCGACTGTCTTTTGGGATTCGCAAGGGATAATCCTCATCGACTATCTGGAAAAGGGTAAAACTATTACAGGTGAATATTATTCATCGTTATTGGACCGTTTGAAAACCGAGCTGCAAGAAAAACGCCCGCGATTGCCCCACAAGAAAGTCCTTTTCCATCACGACAACGCACCAGCACACACCTCGGCAGTTGTGGTCGCAAAATTAATGGAAATAGGATTCCAACTCGTTTCACATCCCCCCTATTCTCCAGACTTGGCTCCCTCGGACTACTATTTGTTCCCCAATTTGAAGAAATGGCTGGCGGGACAAAGATTTTATTCAAACGAGGAGGTGATTGCAGACACTAATGGATATTTTGCAGACTTGGACAAATCCTATTATTCGGAAGGGTTCAACAAACTAGAACATCGTTGGACGAAGTGTATAAGCCTAAAAGGAGACTATGTCGAAAAATAAAAAAGGTTTACCCCAAACACATAAGTAGTTTTTATTTTTGCACGGACTTTTCAAACCAGCCTCGTATATATTTTAAATTTCAAAACTACATGGCTCTGATGAGGCCATCAATTCCTACATTATTACCAAATTTCAACTTTCTATGACAAATAGTTTCGGAAAAAATCGGGTGTGACAGACAGACGGACAGGCAGACAGACACCGAAGTGATCTTTAAAGTGTTTTGTACGGAACACTAAAAAAAGAACAAATACCAGCACAGGTAAAAATACGTTTTTCCATATTTACTCCGGTCGCCTGTACAGTTCCAGAAATCTGTACAGGTTTTATAATACACTCTCCGGCTTACCTGCGCAGGTCTACTTGTGCAGGTAAACCTATCAGGCAAACCGGAGCGTGTATAGCGGCCTTAACAGACCTAACATGTCAGACAAAATTACTCTCCACTTGCTGTTTCTTCGAACTTTCAAATGAATTTGATCGGTAGCCATTAGCTAAGCTAACGTTAGGGGTGACAATCATTTTTTGGCTTTTGTATGTCGCAGTTATAAAAATTACTATCGGAGACCTTTTAAATTATTATAATGGTAAAAATAAAATATCTAGGTCCTTACACATTTTCGTTTGGATTAATCAATTGTTAAAGTCATGTTCTTTTATTGTGAAAGGAATTTAGAATAAATATTAATAATTACAAGAATTATTTATGTCAAAAAAATTAATAACGGTTTGCTAATAATGCTAATTACGAAAGTTAAATAGGTATATCAACTCAACTGAAAATTTCATTTTAATATACCTTATGTATTGCTATCTTGAATTCATTGACTTTGCTGGTAATTATTTTACGTCAACACTATAACGTCACCAAGCTGATTATGCTATTACCGCACCCAAGAGAAAAATTCAAATTATCAGTACTGTTGGTGGTTTAGTACATCCAGCGTATCGTCAGTTTTCGACAGGTTATTTTCTAAAATAAACCTGTACTATCCTGCGAATAACATCATTATTTATTACAAAGTCAAATATTTCGGTTTAAAAAACCGCAGCTAGACTGTTAGTCATTCGGTGAAGTGGGGAGGAACATGTTGTCTATATAAAGAAATCATTATCTCAATCATTTCCCTAGACAACGATGGAATGAAATAAGAACTTTATTTCCCCGATGTTCACTAGCAATATTAAAGCTCGTCATCGGAGGATTTTAGGCAGGACTAAAATCGCATTAATAGAAAACCTGGAAATGATTCCATTATGCAGTATCTTAGCTGGATTACTAACCATTAAGAAGCGTGCTTAAAAGTATAAAACTAGTTCTCCTCACTTTTTGAATGTCCAAATAAATATGTATAAAAAAGTTCTTAAAAAAAGTTAGAAACAAATAAAACGTGGCAGTAGTATAGGGGTTGGCATAAAATGTCACAATATTTATTTAAAAATTCCACGTAAATAATTATGAAACATTTTCTGGTATTTTTTATGGGCCTCGCATACGTGTTGTAGATAAATCCCTAAGCGCTACAAGAGCGACCCGTGTGCGGAAAAAGCGATTCACGTTGGTCTTGACTCACTGTAAATTGTAAATACTTGGTCGAAATCACCTGGGCAAATTATGCCAAAGGGACGAGGTTCTTCATATAAAAGAGTGCTTGAAAAGGGTTCGAGGAGTAACAAGCTGAACCTCATGAGGATGTGAAGTATTACCGCGACGTGTATTTCTTGCATGCACCGCTCTGCGAGGCCTACATCCATTGAACACTTTCCATAAAAGTACTTGTAGGATAGACTCAAGTCGTTATTCGATATTAGCTTCACGACCTTGTTCGTCGGTAGTATTTGAATACTTAAGTGACATTAAAGTCGCTCAGAATGGGAATGTCGGCATTTAGATAGTTAATCTGTAAATGATCGATGGTATCTGCAAGAGAAGCGGAAAGTGTTCTAAAGTGAGTGTCACTTGGTAGTCGATAGGGACAGCAGATAAACCTTGTGGTTTGTTGAGTTGTACATTTTTAACCACATAACATCGAAGTTTCGGGGCTCCAGAGTCTCTTCTTGTTGACAAGAGAGGTCATTTTTGACCGAGAATAGAAGTCGTACCCAGGATAGAGAAAGTTGACTGTTCTAGGCGCTGAACTGCCCTTGGTTTCACAGAGAGTGAATACATTTATTTGATTGCAGGTGTTGGTGCAATGAATTTATGTTCGAGTTTAAATCTCGTATGTTGCAAAAATCCATTTTTAAAGTTGTTATTTTGCATGTTTACTCCCCTGAATCAGCCCCCACCCGAAGATCCGAATAAAGGGCTATTTTACCTCTGGAATTTTTAATATCCAGGTACCTCAAACGTTACACAATATTACGCAGCCTAAGTTGATGTGATGGTATCACAGCGGGCGATGTGTAGTGGGATCTGAGCATCTCTCCCCGCGGAAGATATTCTATCCCGCCCCCCAAGGGGCCTGTGTTCCATAGTTTATTGTGCCATATCACATTTACAACTGTATGTAATATGTATACAACCCAGATCATGCAAGACATGGTATGATATGTTTTTCAAATGATGGTAATCCGACCACCAACGATTTATGCCACAATATAATGTTTGTAAAAATAAACAATAATAGGATTATTAAGATAATCTATAATATATATAAAATGCAACGTCCTCTGTCTGTCTGTCCGTTAGTGCGCTTATCACTGGAGAACCACTTATCCGTTTTACGCACTTTTTTTTTAAAACATACATATGTTCTCCGGCCAGATTATAGGCTATATTTTATTACGATAGGTAGCATAAGGAATGAACAGTGACGTAAAATAGTGAATGATGTCGGAAAAAAGTTTGCCGCTAGCGCGTTTCTTTGACATACACAGCCTAAACCATTAAATATGGAACAATATTATGTAGCAGAGAATATCTATAATCTATAATATATATAAAATGCAATGTCTCTCTGTCTATTAGTGCGTTTATCACGCGAGAACCACTTATCCGATTTACGTGTCTTTTTTTAAATTCATACATATATTTTTTGGCCAGGTTATATAATAATAATAATAATCTATATCTATAATATATATAAATCTAGCCGGGCCCGCGGCTCCGCTCGCGTGGACTTGATTCACTACTATCGTCACTGCTTATTCCTTATGTTACCCAACGTAATAAAATATCTCCCATTATTTCTCCTTATCTCCCAATATTTCTCCTTATTTCCCATTATCTCTACATAATTTCCATTATCTAGGCTTATCTCTGCTCATCTCCCATTATTTCTCCTTATCTCCCATTATCTCACCTTATTTCCCATTATCTCCCATTATTTCTCCTCATCTCCCATTATTTCTCCTTATCTCCCATTATTTCTCCTTATCTCCCACTATCTCATCATAACTCCCATTATTTAGACTTATCTCTGTTTATCTCCCATTATCTCTCCTTATCTCCCATTATTTATACTTATCTCCCATTATCTCACCTTATCTCCCATTATCGAGGCTTATCTCGACTTATCTCCCATTATTTCTCCTTATCTCCAATTATCTCACCTTATCTCCCATTATCTAGGCTTATATCGAATTATATAGAACATATGTATAAATTTATAAAAAACACGTAAATCGGATAAGTGGTTCTCGAGTGATAAGCGCACTAACGGACAGACAGACAGACAGAGAGACGTTGCATTATATATATGTTGTATTCTTTGCTACATGATATTGTTCCATATTTAATGCTTTAGGTTGCAGTGTATTGCAAGAGAACGCGCTAGCGGCAAACTTTTCTCCGACTTAATTCACTATTATCGTCACTGCTTATTCCTTATGTCACCTAATAAAATGTAGCCTATAACCTGGCCAGAGAACATACGTATGGTTAAAAAAAAGCACGTAAATCAGATAAGTAGTTCTGCAGTGATAAGCACACTAACGGACGGACAGACAGACAGACAGACAGACGGACAGACAGACAGACGGACAGAGAGACATTACATTTTATATATATTATAGATATTCTCTGCTACATAATATTGTTCCATATTTAATGGTTTGGACTGTGTATTGCAAGAGAACGCGCTAGCGGCAAACTTTGTCCGACTTCATTTACTATTATTGTCACTGCTCATTCCTTATGCTACCTATCGTAATAAAATATAGCCTATAACCTGGCCGGAGAAGATATGTATGTTTAAAAAAAAAAAAAGTACGAAAATCGGATAAGTGATTCTCCAGTGATAAGCGCGCTAACGGACAGACAGACAGATAGAATACGTTGCATTTTATATATATTATAGATGTAATAAAATATATACTTATAACCTGGTCAGAGAACATATGTATGAACTTAAAAAATCACGTAAATCAGATAAGTGGTTCTCGAGGGATAAGCGCATTAACGGACAGACAGACAGACAAACATTGCATTTTATATATATTATAGATATAGATTAATTTTATTATTATATAACCTGGCCAAAGAATATATGCATGAATTTAAAAAAAGACAGGTAAATCTGATAAGTGGTTCCTGCGTGATAAACGCACTAATGGACAGACAGACAGACAGAGAGACATTGCATTTTATATATATTATAGATTATACATATACAGATACATAATAATATTGTTCCATATTTAATGGTTTAGGCTGTATATTGCAAAGGCACGCGCTAACGGCAAACTTATTTGCGACATCATTCACTATTTTACGTCACTGCTCATTCTTTATGCTACCTATCGTAATAAAATATAGCCTATAACCTGGCCAGAGAACATATGTATGTTTTAAAAAAAAAAAATACGTAAATCGGATAAGTGGTTTTTCAGTGATAGGCGCACTAACGGACAGACAGACAGACAGACAGACAGACAGGCAGACAGACAGACAGACAGACAGAGAGACGTTGCATTTTATATACTCGTATATTATAGATGTAATAAAATATATATCTAAAACCTGGTCAGAGAACATATGTACGAATTTAAACAATCACGTAAATCGGATAAGTGGTTCTCGAGGGATAAACGCACTAACGGACAGACAGACAGACAGAGAGAGGTTGCAATTTGTTTATATTATAGGTATAGATTATTATTATTATTATATAACCTGGCCAAAGAATATATGTATGAATTTAAAAAAAGACGTAAATCGGATAAGTGGTTCTCGCGTGATAAACGCACCAGTGGACAGACAGACAGAGAGACATTGCATTTTATATATATATTATAGATTCTAGATATTCTCTACTACATAATATTGTTCCATATTTAATGGTTTAGACTGTATATTGCAAGGGAACGCGCTAGCGATAAACTTTTTTCCGACTTCATTCACTATTATCGTCACTGCTCATTCCTTATGCTACCTATCGTAATAAAATATAGCCTATAACCTGGCCAGAGAACATATGTATGTTTTAAAAAAAAAAGTACGTAAATCGGATAAGTGGTTTTGCAGTGATAAGGTCACTAACGGACAGACAGACAGAGAGACGTTGCATTTTATATATATTATAGATGCAACGTCTCTTTGTCTGTCTGTCTGTTCGTTAGTGCGCTTATCCCTCGCGAACTACTTATCCGATTTACGTGATCTTTTAAATTCATACATATTTTCTCTGACTAGGTTATAGATATATATTTTATTACATCTATAATTTATATAAAATGCAACGTATCTCTGCCTGTCTGTCTGTCTGTTCGTTAGTGCACTTATCACTGTTTTTATAAATTTATACATATGTTCTATATAATTCGATATAATGGGAAATAAGGTGAGATAATGGGAGATAAGGTGAGATAACGAGAGATAAGGTGAGATAATGGTAGATAAGTATAAATAATGGGAGATAAGGAGAAATAATGGGAGATAAGTAGAGATACGTCTAGATAATGGGAGTTATGGTGAGATTATGGGAGATAAGGAGAAATAATGGGAGATAAGGAGAAATAATGGGAGATAAGGAGAAGTATTGTGACATAAATCGAGATAAGCCTAGATAATGGGAGATAATGGGGGATAAGGAGAAATAATGGGAGATAAGGAGAAATAATGGGAGATGAGCAGAGATAAGCCTAGATAATGGTAATTATGTAGAGATAATGGGAGATAAGGAGAAATATTAGGAAATAACGGGAAATAATGGGCGATATTTTATTACGTTGGGTAACATAAGGAATAAGCAGTGACGATAGTAGTGAATCAAATCCACGCAAGGGCAGCCGCGGACCCTGCTAGTATTACTATAAATTACTGAACAATGCAAACAAAAAAAAATGTAACAAAATATTTTTATTTTGATGATAGGCATATTTATATGTTTTCTCTCATTTAGTTCAAGTGAAATTTTATAAAGCTTATTCATTTTTAATTTCTTGGTAATAAATATGAATAAAATGATCTAAATTTCAGATTAGCTTAGGTGAATAACCCAACTTAAACCAAAAACCACAATATAAATGTATATAGTACTGTAATGTGCCGAGTAATAACAGCTTATGGCGATCTTAAAGTACTGATATGATGTTTTTACCAAGTTTGTAGGACTACTGTGTTTCTGTAAAAAAGTACTCTCAGAATCAGAACATTTTCGGTTAATAATATTTATTTTTTAATAGAGGGAACTGTGTTGTTCATTTAAGTAAGAACATTTATACTGTTAAAATTATATCATGGGAATTTTCACTGTAGAAATATATTTTAGTAGGAAATTCCGCATTCGTTGACGGGTGGTAAAATCATTTTTGTATTCCTTAGTTCGTAAAATCGTAAATATATTGGTGGACCCTAATTGAGTGATCTATCGTACATTCTTTATTTATGGCCTATCTTCGCGCATATGAACAAAAATTTTATTATTGCCTTTCTGTTTAAGAGAATTAGATGGTTTAATTTTTAATTATATTTCAAATCAAGTCTTTTTCGATAAGTTAGATGCATGGAGGTAGTTGTGAGATCTTGGTAATTGGTCTATAATAGTTTAATTAAGCAATCTGTGCTATCTGGCGGTAAATAGATTACCCAAGCTAAATTACAAATAAAAAAAGCAGTATATTACTGTCGTACTTGTTCCTGTTTAGTGTCAAATTTTTACACAAATTTCGTTTGTTTGTATTTTCACCATTAAATACAAACTGTATTATGATGTGGCAGTAAATTCCCGAATGGAGTACGTTTTCCTACATTTCGAAATGTATCTTCTCTCTTTTTTTTTTCAAATCTTCCTTCTTTTTTAGTGTTCCGTACGGAACACTTATAAGATCACTTTGGTTTTAGTCCGTCTGTCTATCTGTCATACCCGATTTTCTCCGAAAGTATTTGACATGGAAAGTCTAAATTTGGGGCTAATATAGAAATTGATGACCTCATCAAAGCCGTGTAGTTTTGAAAATTAAATTTTGACTTAAGGGGTTAGTTTTGTGGTGGTGAAATCGGAAGTGAAAAAAAAAAATTACCGGGTGATCGAGTGGAGTGTCAAATGAAAGCTTGTAAAAACGCGAGTTTAAAAATACAGTCGACACTGTTTATAGTGAAACTCTATATAGTGAAAAACTCTTTATAGTGCAATTTTTTCATGACCTAGAATATTTTAATGAAATTTCATGTAAAAAGCCCTGCATATAGTGAATCTGTAAAATAGTAACACTCTATATAACAAAATTTTTACCGGAATTTTATGTATAAATTTTTATGCATTTATTGAGATCTTGGCCATTTCGGGTTTCCCATTTTTATCTAACATTAGCACGAATTCCATTTTTATGATGCATTCTTTTGAAAAGGTTCTTAACGCGTTTATAACGCCTAATGGTTGGCAATAAATCAGGTAGATTTCTGTGAGAAACCCGGGGAATAACCCATTTTATAGAAACCCAGGGAAAAACCCATTTTATAGTCGAGGCCTAGTAATTCGCAAATTCAGGTTCAGTTTCTTTTTGTTCAAGAATCAAGTAAGATGTCCAAGCGAGTGTGTTTAAGTTTAGCTGAGAAAATTAAAGTTTTGGAGGAAGTTGATAAAGGCTGCAAAAAAATTGATGTTGCTGCAAAATTTGGTGTTTCTCCAAGTTGCATCTCTCTGATAATAAAAAGTCGCGACAGTATCATCAAGAAACCTAGTGTTCCAAGCAGTCGAAAACGAGTACGGGTGAGTACTTACGAGGATGTAAATGAAGCAGTTTCACGATGGTTTCAAGTGGACCGTACGCATCAAAACGTACCAATATCGGGAAATTTAATAAAGCAAAATGCTCTACAACTTGCTAAAGAATTTAACTGCGTTAATTTTCAAGCTAGTGAAGGGTGGTTGAGTGCCTGGAAGACTCGCAATTCAATTGTTTTCAAGACGGTGTCTGGCGAGAGTGCAAGCGTTAGTCAGGAGGACTGTGACATTTGGACTGAAACTGTTTTAAAAAGTGCATTGAAAAAGTACGAGCCAAAAAACGTTTTCAATTGTGATGAAACCGGTTTGTTTTTTAAATGTTTGCCAAATAAAACTTTTGCTTTTAAAAGTGATAAATGTTTTGGTGTTAAAACAAGTAAAGAAAGGGTGACACTTATGGTTGGAACAAACATGGATGGCTCAGAAAAACTGAAATTACTGCTCATAGGTAAAAGGAAAAATCCCCGTTGTTTAAAAAGAGTTAAATCTCTGGAGTTAGATTACGCCAATAATAAAACGGCATGGATGACTTCTGAGATTTTTGAAAGATGGATCAAAGAACTGGTCACGAAAATGAAAAGCCAAAAGCCAAAGATTGTGATGTTTATAGACAACTGTCCTGCACATCCAGTTACTGTAAGTAAAAAATTACGGAATATTGAATTGATCTTTTTTCCACCAAACATGACCTCCAAATTGCAACCTATGGACCAGGGTATTATAATAAACATAAAACATCATTACCGAAACAGAATTGTTCACAAAATTGTTAATGCGATTGATAACAACCTTCCAGTCCAAAAATTGATTACCCTTAAAGAGTGTATAACCGAAGTCGCTAAAGTATGGAGTGAAAATGTTTCTCAGAAAACTATCAAACACTGCTTTTCTAAAGCAGGTTTTACTGAAAAAATTGACGAATGGGAAGAAGAAGACAAAATGGATCTCGCTACCTTAAAAAGGCAATGGGGTATTCTACAAAAAACTGCTACCGTTGACGCAGATTTTTTACTTGAAGATTTCTTAGAAATCGACAAAGACGTTGGCACGACAGATCTCCCAACTGACCAAGACATAATTGACGATATAAAAAGTATAGAAGATCATGAAGAAGAAAAGCGGGGAATGTCCTACTAAATTTAGTGAAAATGAAATAAGAAATGCATTTGACAGTGTGTGAACTACTCTCAGGGGCCAGGAAAGTGTACCTGATCAAATCTTTATACATTTGAATAAATGCGAGAATTTTGTTGACAACAATTATGTTTCAAAAGTAATGTTCAAAAGAAAATAACTGATTATTTTTCCTAGTACGTATATACGTAGTATGTACATATGTATTAACAGATTTTGTATTATTTTTTTTTATTTCGTATGTAGTACATACATAAAGTCCGTACGTTATATCTTCACACGTGCGTCATAGTTTTCAGGCAATATCCCAGACGACTATTATATTTTTTGTCTCTTTTTACCAATACCTACGATTTATTGGTGAAAAGAGACAAATAATATAATAGTCGTCTGTTATATGGCCTGAAAACTATGACGCACGGGCAAAGATATAAGGTACGGACTTTATGTATGTATTTAGCCCTGTACATGCTATGTACTATTTAAACTTTCAAATGTTTAATAAAATCTTTTCTAATAATTCAATTTTGCAATTTTGTTTGTTGCTTGTACCTTATAAAATACAAGTAAATGATTACCAACAAATACATACACAGCAATATATACAGATTTTTTCTTTATATAGTGAAAAACTTTCGGTCAACATTTTGGTCTTTCACTATATAGAGTGTCGACTGTATATATAATGTAATCAATCAATCATATACAATACTGATCAAAAAATTTTGAAAACATTCTGGAATATTCTCCACAGGGTGTAGATTGAACGAAAATTATCACGAGTGCATTACCTTTAATAATATATCTGATATTTAAAATAACCGGTCAAGTGCAAGTTGAACTTGCGCAATTAGTGTTCCGTACCTTGATTGCTTTTAAAATAAAAAAAAATTGTTACAGAGGTATAAAATGATCAGTGACTTCACAAAACACACCCCAAATGAGTTTTCAACAAAGTTTATTTACAATCTTTACTGAAAATTGATGACGTTGAAATTTGTTTTTGTTTTTATATACCAGATAAATTATTACAGGTAAGGTTGGTCCTTTTTAGCAGTCTGTTGTCGTCCATCCGATCCGTGTTTATTCCGTTGTTTTCTTCTAGTTCTGGTCCATTTGGATATTTCTTGGATCTTACTTAGTTCTTGTAGATCTTTGTTGCGGTTTCTGTCGTGAATAGTTTTTCTGTGTATGTCCCTAATCACTTTCATTTCTATTGTCCTGATCATTTGTGCTGTTTTACATGTGTCAGCTTTTGTTTCTACAGCTTTCGTGAGGATCGGCCTCACTGTTGTCTTGTATATTCATATTTTATTCTCCACGATGAAGTGTGTGTGATGTGATTTTTCCATACTATATTCGTCAAACAACCTGCTATTACTGATGCCTTCATAGACTGTTGTTTTACTTCCCTGTTTAAGTGTCCGTAGCTTGTTACCATTGTATTTAAAATTATTAACTTATTCAATAATACTTCTTTGAATCTCCAGCTTGCATACATTTTGTCTTGGTTGTGTCGATAATCATGTTTAGTTTTCTCGCTTCCAAATTAAAGGCATGAATGATCTTCTGAATCGGAGATGAGGACTGTATCATCGGCTTAACAGACTGTGTGGAAGTGTGTGTTGCTCATTTTGTATCCTCTATTTTTTGGAAAATTTTCCACTATTCTGTCCATGACGAGGTTGAAGATAAAGGGACTAAGTCAATCGCCTTATCGTATTCCGGCGTTTATTTTTATTGCCTTGTTCAGTAGATGTCTTACTTTTATATTTGTTCTACATTCTGTGTTAATGTCATGTATGATTTTTATTAGCTACTGGTTTGTCTGCTTTTCCTGTAATAATTTTATAACAGCTGTTAATTGCACTCTATCGAAGGCTTGAGTCATGTCGACGAAACATACATATACGCAGGTCTGTTAAATTCTTCAGCTTTTTCCATTATCTGGCTCAATATAAATATGGTATCTACGGTCGATCGATTTTTTCGGAATCTCTGTTATTCCTCTCTTATTTGAATATTCATGCGCATTTCTTTCAGTATGATTCTTGTTAATACTGTCATCAGCGGTAAATTGGATTTTGAATCTTTTTCAGCAAATTATCAATGTTAAATAGAAAGAGTAGCCGATAGTATGGAGCTTTGGAGTAAAACGGTGCTGATAGTGAAGGTGTCGGAATAAAATCTATAAGGTGTACAAGATAAATCTATAAACTGTTATTTGTAAAGAAGGAACTTTGAGAAAGCGCGAGAAATATACCGAAATTCTTCAGGTACACCATAAGAGCGTATCTTAGCCAATAATCCGTCATGACAAATCCAGGTCAATTTCTTAAATAAATCACGTAAAATGTTAAATTGACAATATCCTGTATCTAACACATGGGCTGAAAAGTCCCGGGCCTAACACATAGATGGCGCTAGTTTTATTGCAGTCACCTTTTTTTCAGTTAATACTAACCTTCAAAAGACAGCTGTTAAAATTTCATGATATTCTATTCATTAGTTTGTGAGTTATTGTGCTAAGAGTGACGCTACTTTTGTTATTTTCAAAACAATGGATCAAAAACAATTTCGTGTTTTAATTTTACACTGCTTCTTGATGGGATAAAATACCGTTCAAGCGAAGCAATGGCTTGAAAAGTGTTATGGGGACTCCGCTCCATCAGAAACAACAATAAAACGTTGGTTTGCTGACTTCAAACGTGGTCGTAGAGACACCGATGATGCAGAACGCAGTGGACGTCCAAATGAGGCGGTAACACCAGAAAACATCAAAAAAATCCATAAAATCGTTTTGAATGATCGAAAAGTGAAGTTGCGTGAGTTAGCTGACATCGTAAAGATATCAAAAGAACGTGTTGGCTTTATATTGCATGAGCATTTGACTATGAGAAAGCTCTGTTCAAAGTGGGTACCGCGTTTGCTCACTGTTTATCAAAAACAAGAACGTGTTGATGATTCTGAGCAGTGTTTGGCCATTGTTAGAGCGGCGCTGGAATGATTGCGTTGCTCTTGATGGAGATTACCTTGATGAATAAAGCTAATTTTGAACCAAAAAAACCGTGTTTTCTTTGTTAGGCCCGGGACTTTTCAGTCCATGTGTTATCTATGCTTTTCTTTGTTATATTACTTCAACACCCTGTCTGATACTATTTATTACTCCAGGATTTATTAAAACGCACTTCCAATAAGCTTAATAAATTTTCACACAACTTCGCAATTTTCCATATCGGCTTTGCAACAACCCTACAAAATTGACAGGCTTTTAAATCTACGGCTATTTATGTTGCTCATTTTATAGTATTAGGAATTTTCAGCCGGTTCAAATATTTTGTTGATTGATTTACTAGAAAGTTCCATCCATCCATTTCAATTCCTGGATATAAATTGATAGTTAGTTGCTGATGGTTTTTATATCTGAGGGCTATTATTCTTTTAATCAGCTTATTGCTATGGAGAATGTCTAAATTAAATTGACATTGTATAGTATACTCTAAGAATAATTAGATCCTGTATTCTTGACAATATGATGAATTTTATTATTATGATGTATTTGTAACCCCTTTATGTAAATTTCTAATTCTATTTTTTGAGGTCACTCTATAATCACATCCCTTTACATACTATTTGAGTTAAGATTTATAAGATGATGAAGAAATAATGTTACAGAAGCTGGAATATTCAATACTAGTCACAGAAAATATAGCTATCGCTACGGAAAGACAAACCCGTTGAATAAAACGTTACCATAAAACGAAGCCGGCTGGCTACAACCGGATCGTCAAGTTCCTCGGAGATGCTGCACAAATAGAAGCTATATTACTGATTATATATAACAAGAACAAGGAAAAATACGAGGCTGGTTTGAAAAGTCCGTGCAAAAATAAAAACTACTTATGTGTTTGGGGTAAACCTTTTTTATTTTTCGACATAGTCTCCTTTTAGTCTTATACACTTCGTCCAACGATGTTCTAGTTTGTTGATCCCTTCCGAATAATAGGATTTGTCCAAGTGTGCAAAATATCCATTAGTGTCTGCAATCACCTCCTCGTTTGAATAAAATCTTTGTCCCGCCAGCCATTTCTTCAAATTGGGGAACAAATAGTGGTCCGAGGGAGCCAAGTCTGGAGAATAGGGGGGATGTGAAACGAGTTGGAATCCTATTTCCATTAATTTTGCGACCACAACTGCTGAGGTGTGTGCTGGTGCGTTGTCGTGATGGAAAAGGACTTTCTTGTGGGCTAATCGCGGGCGTTTTTCTTGCAGCTCGGTTTTCAAACGGTTCAATAACGATGAATAATATTCACCTGTAATAGTTTTACCCTTTTCCAGATAGTCGATGAGGATTATCCCTTGCGAATCCCAAAAGACAGTCGCCATAACCTTTCCGGCCGAAGGAACGGTCCTCGCCTTTTTTGGTGCAGATTCCCCCTTGGTAACCCATGTTTAGATTGTTGTTTGGTCTCAGGAGTATAGTAATGTATCCATGTTTCATCCACAGTGACGAAACGACGCTTAAAGTCCTCCGGATTCTTCTGGAACCGCTGCAAACCATCCTCGCAACACTTCACACGATTCCGTTTTAAGTCAAGCGTGAGCAATCGCGGCACCCATCTTGCGCATAGCTTTCTCATGTCCAAATGTTTATGCAAAATATTATGTACCCGTTCAGTCGAGATGCCCACAGCACTAGCAATCTCACGCACCTTAACTCTTCTGTCATCCATCACCATATCATGGATTTGATCAATGATTTCTGGAGTCGTAACTTCCACAGGCCGTCACTTGTGCCCATATGGCCAGTCCGAAAATTTTGAAACCACTTATAAACTGTTCTAATCGAAAGTGCAGAGTCACCATAATGTTTATCAAGCTTCTCTTTAGTCTCCTGAGACGTTTTGCCTTTCGTAAAATAATGTTTAATCACCACACGAAATTCTTTTTCGTCCATTTCTTGAAAATAACTCGACTTCCTTGATTCGTACGAATGCCAAACACAAAGAAATAGACCAATATGGCTGAAACTTGGTGTGCGTTCATTCAAGAGATGCTACTAACTAAACAAGACCTCGATACGCGCCGGTGGTGCCATCTCTCGGACTTTGCACGGACTATTCAAACCAGCCTCGTATGAGCGACATATCTGAAAAACTTTGTGAGGCAAATTACAACAATTTGCAGTTTTGCTGCGACGTTTTGTTACACTTGTCGTTCTTTAGTGATAGCTACATATCTGGTGCTACTGCTTTCAATATTGAGAACAAAGATTTAGGGACGATAAAAGTTTCTGCACTATAATCTCCAAACTCCTTACATCAGAGTAGAAAGTGGTGACGAAAAAAATTTATTATAAATATTTAACCGGTTTAGAGAACGATAACTTATCTTTTGTAAATTGTCAGCGCCGAAGAGACTTAGGTGTTCTATTAAGAGTCAATGCAATTGATTCAAGGACTCTCCATCTCACAAGAGGAGAGTTCAAGACGACCGTTTCCCTTGTGACTGTGAAATATATCGAATATATCGAAAAAAGATTAACATTAATGGAAAAATTTCTGAAAAAATGATCCAAAACCTAAAATAAGTTATTAGAGAACATTCATATTTATAACTTTCCAATGCAGGCTATTACTGAAAGCTGTGTTACTACATTTTGCGACTTCTTTTTGTTCACACATCTAAAGAAAGATTTTAGGATGATTTGGTAGCATTATTTCTTGGGACGTATACAAAAGTCCTTTTTTGAATCAAACGAAAAACTTGAGTAATGCTGAACTGTAAGTGTATTCGTGTAGACGGTGGTTATGTAAGAAAAATAATTTTTAAGCTCTACGAGTTTTCCTATATAACTCTAAATGGTCTAATCGCAGGTCGGTATACTTATTTATTAATTTACTAACCGTGCCCGAGGCTCCGCTGGCATGGACTTGATTCACTATTATCATCACTGCTTATTTCCTATATTACCTAACGTAATAAAATATATCCTATAATCTGGCCAAAGAACATATGTATAAATCTAAAAAAAAAAAAAAAAAAAATACGTAAATCGGATAAGTGGTTCTCGAGTGATACGCATACTAACGGACAGACAGACAGAGAGACGTTGCATTTTATATATATTATCGATTATAGATTATAATTATTACTATATAATCTGGAAAGAGAACGTATGTATGAGTAAAAAAAATACGTAAATCAGATAAGTGGTTCTAGAGTGATAAGCGCACTAACGGACAGACAGACAGACAGAGAGACGTTGCATTTTATTATTATTATAGAAGATTATAGATAACCTGGCCAGAGAACAAATGTATGAATTAAAAAAAACACGTAAATTGGATAAGTGCTTCTCGAGTGATAAGCGCATTAACTGACAGACAGATAGACAGAGAGATGTATTTTATATATATATTATAGATATAAATATTCTTTGCTACAATATTTTGTTCCATATTTAATGGTTTAGGCAGTGTATTGCTAGAGAACGCGCTAGCGGCAAACGTTTTTCCTACTTGATTCACTATTATCGTTTATTCCTTATTTTACCTAACGTAATAAAATATAGCCTATAACCTGGCCAGAGAACATATGTATGTTTAAAAAAAAAAGCACGTAAATCGGATAAGTGGTTCCCCAGTGAAAAGCGCACTAACGGACAGACAGAGACGTTGCAATATATATATATATATATATATATATATATATATATATATATATATATATATATATATATATATATGTATATATATATATATATATATATATATATATATATATATATATATATATATATGTGTATATGTATATGTATGTATGTATATATATATATATATATATATATATATATATATATATATATATATATATATATATACGAGGCTGGTTTGAAAAGTCCATGCAAAAATAAAAACTACTTATGTGTTTGGGGTAAACCTTTTTTATTTTTCGACATAGTCTCCTTTTAGGCTTATACACTTCGACTAAACGATGTTCTAGTTTGTTGATCCCTTCCGAATAATAGGATTTGTCCAAGTCTGCAAAATATCCATTAGTGTCTGCAATCACCTCCTCGTTTGAATAAAATCTTTGTCCCGCCAGCCATTTCTTCAAATTGGGGAACAAATAGTAGTCCGAGGGAGCCAAGTCTGGAGAATAGGGGGATGTGAAACGAGTTGGAATCCTATTTCCATTAATTTTGCGACCACAACTGCTGAGGTGTGTGCTGGTGCGTTGTCGTGATGGAAAAGGACTTTCTTGTGGGCCAATCGCGGGCGTTTTTCTTGCAGCTCGGTTTTCAAACGGTCCAATAACGATGAATAATATTCACCTGTAATAGTTTTACCCTTTTCCAGATAGTCGATGAGGATTATCCCTTGCGAATCCCAAAAGACAGTCGCCATAACCCTTCCGGCCGAAGGAACGGTCTTCGCCTTTTTTGGTGTAGATTCCCCCTTGGTAATCCAGTGTTTAGATTGTTGTTTGGTCTCAGGAGTATAGTAATGTATTCATGTTTCATCCACAGTGACGAAACGACGCTTAAAGTCCTCCGGATTCTTCTGGAACAGCTGCAAACCATCCTTGCAACACTTCACACGATTCCGTTTTTGGTCAAGCGTGAGCAATCGCGGCACCCATCTTGCGGATAGTTTTCTCATGTCCAAATGTTTATGCAAAATATTATGTACCCGTTCATTCGAGATGCCCACAGCACTAGCAATCTCACGCACCTTAACTCTTCTGTCATCCATCACCATATCATGGATTTGATCAATGATTTCTGGAGTCGTAACCTCCACAGGCCGTCCAGAACGTTCAGCGTCACTTGTGCCCATATGGCCAGTCCGAAAATTTTGAAACCACTTATAAACTGTTCTAATCGAAGGTGCAGAGTCACCATAATGTTTATCAAGCTTCTCTTTAGTCTCCTGAGGCGTTTTGCCTTTCATAAAGTAATGTTTAATCACCACACGAAATTCTTTTTCGTCCACGAATGCCAAACACAAAGAAATAGACCAATATGGCTGAAACTTGGTGTGCGTTTATTCAAGAGATGCTACTAACTAAACATGACCTCGATACGCGCCGGTGGTGCCATCTCTCGGACTTTGCACGGACTTTTCAAACCAGCCTCGTATATATATATATATATATATATATATATATATATATATATATATATATATATATATATATATATATATATATATATATATATATTATAGATTACTCTTTCGTGAAGTAGTAGGGGAGCACTTTATATCTCAATTAATATAAAAGCTTCATTAATTTTGAAATTAAAAATAAAACGGTCCAAAATATAAAAGTAAACCTTGTCATAAAATTGAGGAAAACCTCCTACAACAACGCACAAAATAAAATTTTTATTTTCTATAATCATATCAATCATTTTATATTTACATATACATTTATTCTTTCATCCAAGTAAATCACTGATTCAGAATACTTTCTATTAATATCGTATCAGTTTTTTTTTAAATACTTATCATTCACTTGTCGAGGTCGTATTGACTTGAAAATAGTGTTTTCAATAGTGAATGATTTCTTGTTATTTAAAAAAGTAAGTGTTTAAAATAGTGATCACTCTGCTTGTTGATGTTTTGTTAAGAACAACTCTAAGGGGAGGTAAGGAATGTTTTTTTGTCTTAAATAGAGACTACATAATTCTTTTTAAAATAACTTAGAATGTTGTTACAGTAGCAGAAAGATATCTACCCGCTACTGCCGGATCAGAGACAAGCTATAAAATAAGTATTACTTGGAAATACGAACGAATAACATGATCTTGAGACTACTCCGCTCCAAGAACTATGAAAAGGGCATGTAAATAATACATATATTGTGAACTGCTACTTCCGCCTCACCCTATCAATTCTTTATATCTTTAAGTAAAGATATTTACGCCCAAATTAGTTTGTTTTTTGAACAAGAAAAAGTCACTCGGCTATTTTAGCTCATTCTTTTAAAACATATCACAGTATACATACTATTTCTGTTAAGAATGAAGACAATGAAAAATAATATGAACAACCCCTCTAACTCTCTACCCTTCCCCTTAAATCCATTATATGTTTAACTCCATTACCATACCATTAAAATTGTGCAAGATTTATCACCTCGACCTTTTCGTTTCTTTATATTGAAGTGATATCTCTATGTATGCTTTTCCTACCTCAAATATTTTATGTATTCCAAATTTGAAATCAATATCTTATTTTATTCCAGAGTTATCATGCCAATCCTCCGTTCAAACTGATAGGAACTGAGGAAAATGGGACTCGATGTTTTTTGTGCTCTAGATACTCTGTAATATAATGACATTTTTTTTTCATAAGTAAAATTTGCGAAAATTATTTACCTAGCAATACTTCCGCAAACTTCGACCCTTTTCACTGTCTTCTATTAATAATATTGGACCAAAAATATGGGTTCCTTTTCTACCATGCACTGTATATTTAAAATTGATATCTCATTTCGTTTAGGAGTTATCGTGACAGAACAACAGATAGACCTAGCCAAATTAAAAACCCGAATATTTTGTGAAATATGATAAAATTCAAAAACTAAGCTAAACCTTATAAAATAAGTCTAAAACAGGATTTATGGTTTCTTCAATTAAATGTGTAGACTAAAAAATTCGTAGGTTTAAATCTGGTTTTACTCTAAAAAGTTTTCCTTTTACTTGATGCAATTTATTTCCTCTTTTTTTTCGATTTAAAGCTGCTTTAATTAAAGTAGTTGGAAAGAAAACGTTCGTTTTTATTCTTGACCTGTTTGTTAGAAAAATAGTACTAACAGTGACAGTGGAATGTTTTAGATGGAATGAGATAAAATAAAACTTCATTGGAAATAAGAAAAAAATGAAGAAAATTTTCTTTGCGTAATCTGATTAAAAGTTACGATTAACAGACTCTTGGATATTTTGTTCAAAATCGTAGCTTGTGGTCTATAAAGATTAAAATATCAGAGCTGAAAGAAGAACAATTTCTTGTTATTTGGAGTTATTATATAAACATTTATTTGGAAATATTTTCAATACAAGTAATAAGGTAGAATTCGAAAAAAGAGGTGTTCAAGTTAGTGAGCAAAAGTACGAAGATCTAGCAGTAAACTCAGAAATATGAACGTCACATAAGATATAGATATATATATATATATATATATATATATATATATATATATATATATATATATATATATATATATATATATATATATATATATACGAGGCTGGTTTGAAAAGTCCGTGCAAAGTCCGAGAGATGGCACCACCGGTGCGTATCGAGGTCATGTTTAGTTAGTAGCATCTCTTGAATCAACGCACACCAAGTTTCAGCCATATTGGTCTATTTCTTTGTGTTTGGCATTCGTGTGAATCAAGGAAGTCGAGTGATTTTCAAGAAATGGACGAAAAAGAATTTCGTGTGGTGATTAAACATTACTTTACGAAAGGCAAAACGCCTCAGGAGACTAAAGAGAAGCTTGATAAACATTATGGTGACTCTGCACCTTCGATTAGAACAGTTTATAAGTGGTTTCAAAATTGCCATATGGGCACAAGTGACGCTGAACGTTCTGGACGGCCTGTGGAGGTTACAACTCCAGAAATCATTGATCAAATCCATGATATGGTGATGGATGACAGAAGAGTTAAGGTGCGTGAGATTGCTAGTGCTGTGGGCATCTCGACTGAACGGGTACATAATATTTTGCATAAACATTTGGACATGAGAAAGCTATCCGCAAGATGGGTGCCGCGATTGCTCACGCTTGACCAAAAACGGAATCGTGTGAAGTGTTGCAAGGATGGTTGGCAGCTGTTCCAGAAGAATCCGGAGGACTTTAAGCGTCGTTTCATCACTGTGGATGAAACATGGATACATTACTATACTCCTGAGACCAAACAACAAACTATACAATGGGTTACCAAGGGGGAATCTGCACCAAAAAAGGCGAAGACCGTTTCTTCGGCCGGAAAGGTTATGGCGACTGTCTTTTGGGATTCGCAAGGGATAATCCTCATTGACTATCTGGAAAAGGGTAAAACTATTACAGGTGAATATTATTCATCGTTATTGGACCGTTTGAAAACCGAGCTGCAAGAAAAACGCCCGCGATTGGCCCACAAGAAAGTCCTTTTCCATCACGACAACGCACCAGCACACACCTCAGCAGTTGTGGTCGCAAAATTAATGGAAATAGGATCCAACTCGTTTCACATCCCCCTATTCTCCAGACTTGGCTCCCTCGGACTACTATTTGTTCCCCAATTTGAAGAAATGGCTGGCGGGACAAAGATTTTATTCAAACGAGGAGGTGATTGCAGACATTAATGGATATTTTGCAGACTTGGACAAATCCTATTATTCGGAAGAGATCAACAAACTAGAACATCGTTGGACGAAGTGTATAAGCCTAAAAGGAGACTATGTCGAAAAAGAAAAAAGGTTTACCCCAAACACATAAGTAGTTTTTATTTTTGCACGGACTTTTCAAACCAGGCTCGTATATATACTCGCAGATCAATTTTAGTTGTTTGGAAAGCATTGTTGATACAAATGAATAGGTTTGGTGGAATAAAAATTCATTAATAATAAATATTGAAATAAATTAGAAATGGTACTACTATATACGAAATGAAGAAATAAGAATTGCAATGAAGATGACAGAAATACTCATAAATAGATCGAATTAGAAAAAATTTAGGTGGTTTGGCCACCTCTGTTTGGTTCAAGGTGGCTAAATCAGATACTTTGGCAGATGTACCTGGGAGTTACAAAATTTGAATTAATTTTGGAAAATGATGTGTACTCACGGAATTTAAAACATTGTATATGAAGTATATTTTCCAAAAAGATAAATAGCATAAAATTTAACACTCTGTTATTTTAAACATGTTATTGTTATAGAAAATGAATAAAATATAAATCCAGACCAAGTGTTAATATTTACATGAAAATTTGTATTTTTATGACAGGCGAAAGTATGTTAAATTGCGTAAGATGAAAAATATATGACCAGCGAACTTAATGTAAACCAAAAGTCTATTTCATCTTCCTTATAATTAATCTAAATGTTGATTTATACCATACTATTTTGTCTCGATTTATTTCTTAGATTTTAATGTAAATATTTTAGTTTTTGTAATACGTCAAGTTTTTTTGTCTAATCAAGCATTATGAAAATACGTTTTGACACACATCCTGTTTTATAGCATAAGGGACCTTGTCCCGTTTGGGATCAAAGAGTTATTAAATTATATTAATAAAATAAGCATCTTAAATATTGTTTCTCAATATTTAATAGCTCAGCTTCAAAATAACGATGCTATGGCAGTTTTGAACTCAATGGATTTTTGGTACCTGAGAATTTTCTTCAGATGTATGAACTTTTTTGATTCCTAAATGTTCCTGCCCAATCTCAAAGCATATAGTTTCAGATACTCTCACGTTTTTACCAAGCACTGGGAACTTCACTGGCCCATATGTAACAGCAACAAATTCTCAGCAACAGTTCGTCATTTTGAATTGTTGAGTCTCAGCCCCATCAAAACTGTTTAGTCCAAAATTTTACTTGAAAATAAGATGGGCCGTCACTGCCGTAAAGATTGAACATTCTCTCATTAATAGCTTTTCATCCATTTCCTCCTTTAGTCAAAGTGCTGAGAAAATCACTCCTGTAATAAAATTATTATCGATAGAAAACAATATTATTGTTATTCTAAATAAAAAAATATACATGGTCAAAAATTTCTAAAAATTGATTCAAGGGAATTTTTTTACTCTCCAGTTTGGGTCGCCTTTGGTAAAGGGTGATTCATTTAGAGGTACTTTTTTTTTTAATAAAAAAAAATTAATAAAAACAATTTTATTTTATAATCTTGATTATCATATAAAAGAACCATTCTTTACAATTATTTCTTAAAGATAATTTCTTTCAAATGTTGTCCGCGACTACGGTTAACAACGTCCATTCTGAAGTTCCAATTTTCAATGACGCATGTGAGTATTTCGAGTGGTATTTGGCCAATGACTCGAGTAATATTGGCCTCCAATGCCTCAATTGTAGCTGGCTTATCCATGTAGACTTTGGACTTTACGTAGCCCCAAAGGAAAAAGTCAAGAGGTGTGATGTCACATGATCTAGCCGGCCAATTCACTGGTCCAAAGCGTGAAATGATCTGTTCGCCGAATTGCTCTCGCAGTAAAGCCATGGTTTCACGGGCTGTATGGCAAGTGGCGCCATCTTGTTGGAACCAAATTTCGTCGAGACCACGGGCTTCAATTTCTGGCATCAAATAGTCTGTTATCATGGCGCGATAACGGTCACCATTCACAGTAACATTCCGGCCGGCCTCTGTTTTGAAGAAATATGGACCGATTATTCCACCGGCCCATAAACCACACCAAACAGTTGTTTTTTCTGGATTTAATGGCAGCTCTTGAACCTCTTCAGGTTGTTCATCACCCCAAATACGGGCATTTTGTTTATTCACGAACCCATTAAGCCAAAAATGGGCCGCATCGATGAACAAAATTCTTCTCGAAAACAGTGGATCTTCTGCAAGCCAATAATGAAAATTGGGTCTCAAACTTATTGATGGTAGAGCGAATTGTGCGTTCGGTAGGCCGATTATGTGGACCATAAGTTGCTCTAAGCGCCCGATACACATTCCTCGTAGAACGCCCATTTTCGTAATAAAGTTAAACAATTTGTAGACGCTGTGCCGGGCTAAGTCTTTCCATTATGAATTGTCAAACACTACTGAACAGGAATGCCACTTCAGTTGACACGACGCATGCGCAATCTGCAATTAAATCCCCATCACAAAAAGTACCTCTAAATGAATCACCCTTTATAATAAACGCTCAAACGTCCTTAATCCTTAAATCGTAACCACGATTTATACTAAAAATACATTTATCTGTAGTAAATTACCTCTTTTCGATTTGCTTAAATTGCGCATTTTAGACTATTTTTAAACATTTATTCGGACCAATTTGCTTTTACACATAAACGTCTCCATGAACGTAACATAAGGTGAACCAATATTGTTACAAAGAAATGTATCGTACCTTCATTCCGCTACGCCTATGTTTACCCTCCATCAACAGGGCAAACAATTCGCACCATCTGAAACATTTACTTTTATTCGTCGAGCGTAAATTCGACATCATATAGAGAGTAAAATCCATAACTTTTGCAAGAACCATTTAATTCCTAACGAGCAAGTCGGTTTATCCGTTTATTTAGGTTAGAACAACGGACGTTTGTTCGTTTGTTCCTTTATAATATGCAACCGGACCAACGAGCAAACGAAAAAATGAACAAACTAACAAATGAGCAAACGGAAAAAGGGAAAAATGAAAAAACGCACTGGGTGACCGTTTATCAGTTTGTTCGTTTGTCCGTTTGCTCAATTGATCGTTTGTTTGTTTGTCTATTTGCTATTTTGATCGTTTGCTTCTTTGGCTGTTTTCTTTGTCCGCTGGCTGGCTTGACCAATTGTTCGTTTGACCGTTTGCTCATTTAACCATTCTTGCCGTGGCTTGTTTGATTGTTTGTCCGTTGGCTCGTCTGACCGTTTGTCTATATGTTGGTTTACCCGTTTGTTGGTTTCACCATTCGTCCGCTTGTTCCTTTACCATTTTGTTCGTCTATCCGTTTGCTCGTTTGTTCGTTTTTTCGGTTGTTCGATTGTCCAATTGTTAGTTTATCGTCTGTCCGTTTGTAAGTTTGTTCGTAGATATTCTGCTTCGTTTTGATTTTAAATTACTGTACATTGTTAAGAACTCACTAGTCTTAATTATATCACACATATTTAAATATAAACGAATATAAATATATCTGTGGGTTTATATGTTCCATATTTCAAGAAACATTTTCTCAACAAACTTTATAATCAACCATGAATTCTTCTCGATCTCCTGAAGGCATCAATATTGTTATGGAAGCTGAAGAAAGTAACTTGTCCAATAGTAATTAAAAACCAAAATTTTTGTATATATTTGTGTCCAACAGCTTTGCTAATTTGTTATATTGTAAAGAACACCTGAATGCCTTTTTGTATCACCTCAATCAACAACATTCAAATAATATTTGAAATGGAAATCGAATCAAATGGGTGCAGTCACAAAACAATTACTATGGAATATTTGATTTACCAAATGTCAACTTGTAATCGATACTTGGGTGCCAACTCACACAATTCTCGTTTACAAAACTTATCGTCAACTTATCATTATTTAAGCCTTTAGCACAAGGGTGCTCAAACTTGAACTGCTGGCGATCTACCTCAATATTGTTAGACTACGATCGATCGACTCTGAGAGGCTACAAGTAAGTGTGATGGAGGATTGTCGTCTAAGTAGGGTGTATCGTGGCATAGATATTAGTTTTCCGCACAATATGCATTTTTTTAGTCAAGGTAAGTGTAGGTCTGCTCTAAAATGTCAATGAAAAAACTCATAATTATTCAAAATTGCGAGTTTATTAGTTCTTACAAAACAAACGAGTTCTAGTGTCTAAACTTAACTAAAGAGTGACTTTGGATGTTGAAGCGTGGCACTGCATGTCCTCAGCATACTTTTCATAAGATGGTACGTAATTACCGAGTGGTAATCGTAAGCATGATGACATATGTTCGTCAGTTAGTCGATTGCGATATTTTGACTTAATTATCTTCATTTCAGAAAATGCAGACTCGCACAAGTAAGTTGACCCAAAAATGATGCGATATTTGCCAATTTACTGAAATCATAAAAACGTATTTCGAATTGGCCCAAAATATTTGTTAATTCTGCCTCATAAATATCATAATTCAACTGAGGAATCCTTGCTTTCAAAGACGGAAAATTTTTCAGATCCTTTCTTTTCAGTTGATCTATCATAAGTTGCAATTTACTTTTGAATGCGTTTATTGCGCTAATCATCTCAATAGTAGTTTTTCCTTTACCTTGAAGCTCCAAATTAATGGTGTTTAAATGAATTGTGATGTCTGTCAAAAATGCCAAATCAGTCAGCCATTTTCCCTTTTTCAGCATCTGAGTGTCATCACCTCTTTCGTCCAGAAAAGCTGTTATTTCGGGCAATAATTCTTGAAACCTTTCTAGGAATTTTCCGCGACTCAATCACCTGACGTCCGTGTGAAGAACTAAATCAGTGTGTTCAGCTGACTTACTATCTTCCAACTGCAATTTAAAGAGCCGTCGTTGCAAGCTACGTGCACGGATAGAATTCACAATTTTTATTGCAATGTCCATAATCTCCTCCATGTTTAGAACTTTTGAACACAAAACTTGTGGATGTATAATGTAATGGAAGGAGAAAAATGAAGGGAAATCATCATTAGCTCGACACAATGCCACAAAACCGTTTTTATTTCCAGTCATTGCTGGTGCTCCATCGGTTGTAATGCACACTAGTTTATATATTGGTAGCTTGTAGTTTGTTACAAAATTGAAGAAAACGTCATATATATCTTCACCACGGGTCTTTCCTTTCAGAGGAATCATTGTCAAAAACTCTTCCTCAGCCGACATGTCATTGAATACCATTCGAATAAAAATACACAGCTGGGCAGTGTCTGTCATATCGGTGGATTCGTCGAACTGTAAAGAAAAGTATGTACATTCCATGATATCATGTTTTAGTTTATCTGCCATGCCCTGACTCATGACTTCAACACGCCTTGTGATAGTCGGACGAGATAACTGAAGTTCTCTAATAGCAGACATAATCTCTGTTTTATTTTTAAAATCTCCAAATAAAGTCTCACCCGCTTCAATAAATGCTTCCTTCACAACCAATCCATCATCAAATGGTTTCTTGTGTTTCGCCAATATATGAGATATTTTAAATGACGCGATCGTTGCAGCTTTTGATTGTTTGGCTGGTCTTGTGAACATGGTTTGTTCTTTTTTCAAACAAGTTATCAAATCACGTACTTTTCGTTTTCTTAATTCACGCTGTGACGAAAAATCGTTTTCATAGTTTTTATGAACCGTTTTATGATGCCTTTCTAAGTTCCCACGCTTAGGTATTGCAACTGACGCACGGCAAATGAGACAAATGCACTTATCCTTTACCATACAAAAGAAAAATTCTTCCTCCTAATCGTTATTAAAATGATAAGTTTTACTTTTCTTCGCCGCACTCATTTTGGACTATTTATTAATAAACTTTGTATCGATGTATCGCCTTCAAGTTACAACTCAGACTAACTCCTATTCCTGCAGGCGCAACATTTATATCGGCGCGAACGAAGTCTCGAATTTTCCCGTCAAACACGCCGCCCGAAGTTTCTAGAAAAATCGGCGGGAATCAAAAACGCGGCTTTTCTTTGACAAGTACTGTGCGTTCCTTTGATAAAGCCGCCTTTTGCCGCTAGCAGGGGGTTATTACGATAAAAGAAAATGATGAGGGGGTTATTCTGTCCTAATTGTGGATCGAATAAATTTTAGTAGTTTATTCATTACATTTTGTTTTAGTTACCTAAAACAAAATCTGTGAATAGTTCTATATCGGAATTTTTTTCTCGAGATCGACTCAAAAAGCACTCGCGATCGACTTGTCGATCGCGATCGACCGTTTGTGCACCCCTGCTTTAGCAGAATAGGTTGAATGTTGTAAGAAGGAATACAGTGGTCGTTCTTTTAATCGTTTTAAATACCCAACTAGCAGACAAAATGGCCATAAGAATTCATCAGTAAATAATGCAGTTTTACCTTACTTGCATGTAGAAAGAGATAAACCATGTACTTCTCATAATTTTTAATAAATATACGAAAATTTGGGTTTGCTTAAAATGACCAAAAGAAATAGTTGCTTAACAAACTAAAGGTGTTTTTCCTGTTCGCGTAGATGTGATCAATAACCACTAGAATTATAGAACATGAGAGACATATAAAAAGGAAACAACACAGTACAATCACGTATAGTTGAACATCAGCACTGCACAGGACATATCATGCAAGTTCTACCTTAAGTATTATAAATAAAAAAAAAAGTTAAAAATTAATCTAGAGTTACAACCCGACTTAACCTAATATTAATAGAGTTACGGTCTGGTATAAATATTTGGTTTGTGTTTTTTTGGGCTCATTTAGCGTTCTAATCTTATACGAAATGACGGAAAGCCACTCACACAATGAAATAGGGAAATGGAATAGGTTTAGATTCGCTAATGATGGAGAATTGTGCGCCTTCAACTACAAATTGCAAGAAAACTTTTCAATGTCCAAATTTCCTGTTAAAGCGTTAACTCTATTTCGCTTATACAAACAAATCAGCGCGAATTGTTTTACCTGAAATAGGGTCTGATTTTTTTTTTTATTTCGATAGGTAATAAAACAGCGCTTTATAAATTGTTTGGCATGATTAATTGGGTTGCCGGTAGGTTAATAGTAATATTGATTTTAGCACCTATTTGCATGTGACACATTTTGACTTCATTTACTAATATTCGAAATGCTTCCTCATTCATTGCATTCTTCAAATTTGGCCTTCAGCGACTATTATCTATTCGCAGACCTCAAAAAAATGCTAGCGGGAAAAGGATTTGGCTCTAATGAAGATGTTATCGCCGAAACTGAGGCCTATTTTGAAGACAAATTCTTCTACAAGAAAGAAATAGAAATGTTAGAAAAGCATTGGACTGATTGTATCGTTCTTGAAGGAGACTATATTGATGAACGAAGAAGAATTTTTTAAAAAAATGTGTTTTAAGTAGCTATACCAAAAATTAGCTGTGTCTACGTGTTATGTATTCAGTGTTTAAGATCACTTTTTGTGGAAAGGAAAATCTTAGGGTTTGGGCAAATAACAATCTAAAAGTAGTTCACCAAAGTTTATTGTATCCAAAGAAAATCCGATATGTGAATGGACTTGTAAATTGAGGCGTTGCGGATAGTAAGGGCGAACTCAACAAAATGAAGTTTCGAAAAAATTGAATTTATAGAAAAATCTAAATGGCGAACTCAACAAAATATTGGCAAAATTAGGTTTTTATTATTTATTTATAATTTATTAGCTTTTTATTATTTACTTAAGTAGAATAGTGTATTCCGTGAATTTTTAAATGTTTTTTAAATATTTATTTGTGTATTTTTTTTTCATATTTTACTGTTCGTTTCTGATGCTACACTATCACCTAAAATTGGCAATACCTGGGAAAAAATTAGACCGGTATTAAAAATTTTGAACACATGTTTTTTAATTTTAAGGTTATTGTTTTAATTAAAGGTTTTGTTATTACAAAATAGTTACTTGATACAACATACAAAACAGTGGAAATATGGTATTGAAACTAACATAAAAAAAACTAAAGAAAAGAAACAAATAATTAGCCAAGTTGTGTAACCTATTTGGTCATCGTCCATAACATCTTCATTTTCGGTGCTCTTATTCGTTGCTGCGTCTTGAGAGGCTATAATGTTAGTAAAGTATCGACTCCAAGGTAGGGGAACATACGGTAACAAGTCCTGAATGTCTTTTAATTTGGGGGCTGGTATTTTAATGGGAGCACTGTAAAGTCTCGTCAGTGTTTCACTGGCCAAATGAAAATGATCAGGATCATAGTTTTTTCACCTTGCCTTTTTGTAGTTTGACTGCCGTTTTGACATCCAAATTGTAAGCAGAATGAATGTAGAAACCTTGCTTAAAGTTATTTGTAAATTCAAAGATCTTTCCATCTTTAAACTTAGCACCAGCCATCTGCATTTTAGTAATTTTCTTTTGAAAATTAGAGAAATTGAAAATCATGTCCTGTCTAAGTTGGACAACGCAAAACTGGTTTTTTCGGCGACAGCTTTCAATCATTAACTTATACTTTTGAACTGCATATTAAACGTATCACGATAATAGTGCTGATTTACCGGGCTGTAACCAGGGTAATTTTCCGTAAGCCATTCATTGTAAAGAGAATAGAGCTTTTTAATATTAAGTCCAACAGGTAAGTATTTTCGATGAGGGCTTTTGGCGCGACTGTAATGACTGGTGACAGTAGGTAGTGACATGATGTGTTCTTTTACTTTAGAAAGATCGTCATTTCCTATTTTCTTCGCGGGTTCACACCTCCCCCTTTGATCCGTTGTAACAGTTCCAGTTCTGCTGGTTTTGTCAAGTACGACTCGAACGCGCTTTTCAGAGATGCCATGAATGTTATAAAACGCAAACGCAGTACGACAAACTTCACGATTAGCGTGATCAACAGTCACATTATATTGAATGCGTCTCAGGGTACGACTTGGACGCCCCTTTACGTAAGATCTTTTTACATCATTGCAGATCAACAATTTTGAGTCAAAAATATTGGTGACCAGTTCAGCGCCTATTTTCTCAAAACATCCACACTTGCAAGGAGGTCCAATTCTGCGGGCAACAACGTGCCTTTTGTTATTTCTTGAAATGTAAGCACTTCCTGAATTTCGTTTCAACTTACACTCGTTTTTTGCCAATCATTCATCTTAGCAGGTCTCTTTCGCGAATAACCCGACACAGCACTACCATCTAAATGTTGTACACTTACTTCACTACTAGAAGGTCCAGGTTGCGCCATACTTTTCTTAAAAAAAGAAGCAACAAAACCAAACAAAACATAAACGTATTAACTTCAAAATTAACTTGAACTAACACGCAGAAAGCGTAAAATTTCAAGTAAACCTCATTTAGTGACGCAATACCGGCGGTTGCTCCGCGCGAAATTGTTGAGTTCGCCCTTACTACCCGCCCGGCTATCGCCAGTTCGAAATTTTTCATTTATTTGATACCGAAATTTGAAGGCGAAGCAAGGGCGAACTCAACAATTAGACCGGTATGTGATGTAGGAAAAGTACTATAAAATAGAATTATATAAAAAAAAAAATTTGACCCAATGTTGAGTTCGCCTTTACTATCCGCAACGCCTCAATTAACCTCCAAGATTTTTTGTAGGAGATAAGTCTGCCATCTACAGTGTCCAACCATTAAAGCATTGAAACACACATTGCTTATACAAAGCAAGGCTATTCTGAAAATGACTAAAAAAAAAAGCATTATGGCAGCCATTTGTATTTCAATGCGAAAACACTATAAATATAAATATATATAATATATATATATATATATATATATATATAAATATATATATATATATATATATATATATATATATGTGTGTATATTTGTTTAAATCCCAATTGGCTGTCTATTTATTTATATACATTTAAATCTAAAAGAACCTTTATAAATAAAAAAGCAGATCTTTATTTAAATTAAGAAAAGCAACTTCTAATTATATTAAGTGCATTTACATTTTGAAACTTTGTTTTATGAAAAATATTTAAATGATTTTCTGAAGTCAAACGTAGCATTCTTAAAATATCCGCGTCATCAAAATAGATAGCTTTCCAAATATTTATCATAATTCACTTGCACAATGAATACACACTATTTGCCCGCCAAATATTTAAATAAACAGAGAACTATTTAAGGAATAATAAAAAACAAAAAGTCGTAGCTCAAATTACACGCCTGAGCATTACCAAGTAAGATTGTTATTAACGAGAAAATAGCATAATTTTTACATTTCGGGATTTCAATTCCAAGAAATAAAAATACATCTTTTTTATCCCTTTTTAATCCCTTCTAGCCCAATCGTCAGAGGCAAATTTTAACGAAAAGCTCTCACCAAATGTTAACAAGCTGCATTTTGGCATACGGGTAGTTTATTGGACGTAGAATACGATAGAAAAAGTTTGCTGCTGTAAAGTGCACGCTAAATCTACAAAATCAAAAATAAAATGAAAAATTTGTTTTTTCGCAAATATCCCGAAAAATAAAAATTTTACAAAAAATAATATATAGATTATTTTTTTTTTAGTTTTACAGTAATTTAAAAAAATATTTAATATAAAATTGCTGATTTAACCTCTTCGGTTGTAGTGGGACTCATACTTCCAACCTCATTTACGATTAAATTAATGTTTCTGTATGCCGCTAAATATTTTGAAATTAGGTATTAAGAGGTTTCTCGGGGTGGTGATTAAGAATCCGATGACAGATTTGAAAAATTCAAAATGTCGGATCCAATATGACGGCCAAAAAATACGTAATTCATTTAATTTCTTCGAATAATTTAGAATTCTTGTGTTTCAATAACTGTTTTTTTTTGTATCTAAACGTTTAAATGAAATATACTTTATACTTAAAGCTAAGACTTTTATCTTTCATTTCCCACTTTTAAAGATTTTTTAGTGTTCCGTACAAAACACTTATAAGATCACTTCGGTTTCTGTCCGTCTGTCACACCCGATTTTCTCCGAAACTATTTGTCATAGAAAGTTGAAATTTGGTAATAATATAGGAATTGATGGCCTCATCAGAGCCATGTAGTTTTGAAAGTTAAATTTTAACTTAAGGGGTTACTTTTGGGGGGTGAAATCGGAAGTGAAAAAAAAAATTTTTTACTAGGTAATCGAGTGTGGTGTCAAATAAAAGCTTGTAAATATATATATATATATATATATATATATATATATATATATATATATATATATATATATATATATATATATATAATGTGTAATATTTGGATGGTTGTAGCTTCTATTTGATGGAAATTCATTATAAATATATAATAAAAGACTGTTTTAGTCAATTTCCACTGGATTTAAATTGCGATGACGCGTTTCGCTGTCGATGCAGCTTCTTCAGATCTACGTTTTACACTGTCAAGTTAGGTTTAATATTCACAGTTTTATATAATTTCTTAATTATAATATTACATCTAATTAAATTACATTGATAGTATTGGGAAATCCACACAGATTTGGAGTTAGGAGAATAAATTCAATAATGGTGAATTGCTTAAATCTACCTGGTCGTTGGTAAAGTACCTCTAGTCCTTAATCGATTTATTTGCATTGTCTCTAAAAGGTTTAGTTTTAAACCTTTTTGTTGGGTGTGTAAAATTTTGAAATTCTTGTTAAATGTGTGATTTTATGTTAAAAGATGATTAGCATATGTTGAATTAGATTTTCTATGGATGAAACTTTTTTAAGTTCTGTAATTCTTTGTCTAAATGTACGTCCAGTTTGTCCGATGTATGTTTTAGGACATGACCCACATGTTAATTGATAAACCCCTGATTTATTGTCTTTATTGATTTGTGGTTTGTAGTTTTTAAGCTATTTCTCTATAGTATTGTTAGTCTTGTAAGCTATGTTGATATTTTGATTTGATTGATTCAAAAATTTCCCCAGTTTTCCCGTTGGTTTGCCGAACTAGGTTAAGCATTTAAAGGTGGTATTTCTGTCCTTAAAACGTGGGTATATTTCTGAGATTGCCTTGTTTCTAAGTTTTTTCCTAACGATACTATTGATTAAAGTAACCGAATAACCGTTGTTAACGGCTACTTGTTTATGTAGTTTAATTCTTTAGTAAAATTTTCTTCTGATAAGGGGATATTAATTAGTCTATGTATAAAACTATGATAAGCTGCAAGTTTATGATGGTTAGGGTGGTGAGAACTATTGTGAATTGTGGTATCTATATGACAAGGTTTGTCTTCTTGTCACTTATTTCCAAGTGTTCCCCCAGACGAAACAATAATTTTAATAGAGAACCTATTAACAAAAAACAAAGTAAATGAAGTTATAAAAATGGACATAATTAATTTATTACTTGCCTAAGACAAAATTATTTTTCATTTAATAATACATTCTACAATAGTAAGGAAGGGTTAATTATGGGGAGTCCATTAAGTCCATTACTTGCCGAAATTTTCATGGACAGTATTGAAACAATGATATTTAACAACCATAACAACAATAGTAATAATTGTGTATACTGGTATCGATACGTAGACGATATAATTGTATGCTTTAAAGGTACGGACAGACAATTAACTCACTTTTTACAGTATATTAATTCTTTACATAGAAATATCAGTTTTACAAGGGAAGAACAAGTCGAAGGGAAAATCAATTTCCTAGACTTAACAATCAGTAAAGCCATAAAAAACATGAATTTGCAATATATCACAAACCTTGTCATACAGATACCACAATTCACAATAGTTCTCATCACCCTAACCATCATAAACTGGAAACTTATCATAGTTTTATACATAGACTAACTAATATCCCCTTATCATAAGAAAATTTTACTAAAAAATTAAACTACATAAAACAAGTAGCCGTTAACAACGATTATTCGGTTACTTTAATCAATAGTATCGTTAGGAAAAAACTTAGGAACAAGGCAATCTCAGAAATATACCCACGTTTTAACGACAGAAATACCACCTTTATATGCTTAACCTATTTCGGCAAACCAACGGAAAAACTGGGGAAATTTTTAAATCAAAAAAATATCAACATAGCTTACAAGACTAACAATACTATAGGGAAATATCTTAAAAACTACAAACCACAAATTAATAAAGACAATAAATCAGGGGTTTATCAATTAACATGTGGTCATGTCCTAAAACATACATCGGATAAACTGGACGTACATTTAGACAAAGAATTACAAAACACGAAAAAAGTTTCATCCATAGAAAATCTAATTCAACATATGCTAATCATCTTTTAACAGAAAATCACACATTTAACAAGAATTTCAAAATTTTACACACAGAACAAAAAGGTTTAAAACTAAACCTTTTAGAGACAATGCAAATAATCGATTAAGGACTACAGGTACTTTACTCAACGACCAGGTAGATTTAAGCAATTCACCATTATTGAATTTATTCTCCTAACACCAAATCTGTGTGGATTTCCCAATACTATCAATGTAATTTAATTAGGTGTAATATTACAATTAAGAAATTATGTAAAAATGTGAATATTAAACCTAACTTGACAGTGTAAAATGTAGATCTGAAGAAGCTGCATCGACAGCGAAACGCGTCATCGCAATTTAAATAAACCAGTGGAAATTGACTAAAAACAGTCTTTTATTATATATATATATATATATATATATATATATATATATATATATATATATATATATATATATATATATATATAATGTAATACTTGCGCGCACTTTTCTTTGTATTATTTTTAAAAAATCGCGAAAAATCGCTGTCCATCCGCCTTATCTCTAAAAGTACTTATCAAAAAATTTTGAAAAAATTCTGGAATATTCTCCACGGGGTGTAGATTGAACGAAAATTATCACGTTTATCTGGTATACAAAAAAACAAAAATTTCAAGGTCATCAATTTTCAGTAAAGATTGAAAATAAACTTTGTTGAAAACTCATTTGGGTGTGTTTTGTGAAGTCACTGATCATTTTATACTTTCGTTACAACATTTTTTATTTTAAAAGCAATCAACGTACGGAACACTAATTGCGCAAGTTCAACTTGCACTTGACCGGTTATTTTTATTTTAAGTTGTACGATTAATAATAAGCAAAAAATACATTTATCATGAACATTTTTTTAAGAGCAAAATTATAAAAAAAGAGAAATTTTTTTAAAGTTTTTAATGATTTTCTAATATCAAGTGTACTTTTAACTGTAACTAAAAAAATTGTCCCACTTTATTTCACCACTATAGCAGGCAAATTTTCATATTTTAAAACTCAATTTTTAAATAACACAGACAATGTGGGTATTTTTAATTATTCTTATATTGAAACTTAAGGTATAATAATGATATATGTACAAGGATTTTTTTTCAATGCCATATTTTATTAAATATTTGTAATTCACTGTATGCAATCATGCTACCAAAATTTTCATTTCAAGTTTTACAAACCATACAGCAATAAAATAAAAACTATTAGTATCATCGGAAAGTTGAAAGTCTTCTCTTCAAAAGCTATTTTTAATTATTTCTTTTTACACTCTGAAAACAAGTCATATCGACTAACTTTTAAGAAATGAGCGTAGACTTTCAAATTAACCTGTTTGGCGCGCTACATTTTTTGAATCATCTATCCGAATTTTTAATTAATTCTCACGCTAATAAAAAAAAAATCTATATTACTGTTTTCATTTGTAAAATTTCCCGCTCTTTCATGTGGTGCTATTAGTTTTTTCGATATCTTTTTTATTTTTCGAGAAAAAAAAAAAAAAACGAATTTTTTATTTTATTTTGGATTTCGTGGGCTTAGCGTACTTTAGCAAACTTTTTTTATCGTATTTTACGTCTACAAAAGTACCTGTGTACCAAAATGCAGCCTGCTAACATTTAATGAGAGCTCAAAACTCCTGGCGACGGGGCTATTATGTATTTCCATATGAAATATTTATGTTTAAAAATGCCAACCAAAAATCAGGAATTATTATCGTAAGACTATTAAACTGTACCAAATTTCCACTCCTTTTGCCAACCTGTCATTGAGACGATGTTACAATAAAACATTTAGAAAAAAAAAAGATAAATAAATAGACTGACGAATTGGAAAAATATATCTTCCTGATAATTACAAACATCATGGGAGTAACGCAATACATTTTTAGCGAGGAAAGTGAAAAATACACGCGAAACAACATATAATAGACACATTTTTCATCATGGTTTCTTTGAAACAAACTCTGTTTTTTCTATCATCATCCATCTTCGGTTTTAAGCCTTTTTTATCCACTTGTATCCCACTAGTCTTTTGATGTCCTCAGACCATCGGGTTTGCGGGCATCCCCTTCTTCTTTTCTCATTCCAGGGCCTCCAGTTGATGGAGTCTTGGTCCATCGATTACCAGAGAGTCTTGCGATATAACCCGCCCATCTCCACATCAACCTGCCTACCATCTCAGTCACATTAGTTATCTTGGACCTTCCTCGAATTTCTTCATTAGTCAGACTATCCCTCAATGATATTCTTAACATCCTCCTTTCCATGGCTCGTTTAGCTACTTGTAAGCGATTTATAATGTCTTGATTTAAAGCCCACGTTTCTGTTCCGTATGTCAATGCTGGCAACACGCATGTGTATTTGGGATATTGGAAAGGAAGATGTTCCGCAATCTGCCAAATGTCGACCAAGCCAATGATATTCTCCTTGACAAATCCGCTTTCAAATTTTCCTTGGATATTACTATTTTTTGTTCGAGATATACGTATAAAACCGTTCTTGCGATTTTCGAGTTTTCAATGTTCAGTTCTGCTTCTTTATCACAGTCGTCATTTGTCATGAACATGGTTTTAGCGACGTTTATCTTTAGACCAATCTCACTGGACTTATTGTTAAGTACGTTTAGCATATCTTTTAATTCTTCTTTGTTGTTAGATATAAGCACAATACCATCCGCGAGTCGCAAATGATTGAGTTGCTCTCCTCCTATATTTATCCCTTTACTTGTCCATGGAAATTGTTTGAAAAGATCTTCTAGTGCCAACGTAAACAATTTCGGCGAGATGGTGTCCCCTTGACGTACCCCTCTTTTCATTTCTATCTTATTGGTATTTTGTTTAAATACCATCTGAAATGATGCATTTTTATATATGTTTTGAATAATCTGCGAGTATCTGCTGTCAATTCTACAGTTATTTAGACTATTTAATGGTGCTCAGATTTCAAGGAAGTCGAACGCTTTCTCGTAATCCACAAAGGCCACCCAAATCTTAAAATTATAATCGTTTGACTTTTCTATTAAGGTTCTTAATACTTGAAGGTGGTCAGGTGTACTAAAACCTTTTCTAAATCCGGCGTGTTCTCTAGGTTGGTAACCGTCTGATTTCTTTGCGAGTCTCGCAGTTATTATTTCCATAAACAACTTGTACATTACGGATAGTAGGCTGATTGGTCTATAGTTGGTTAATTTAAATTTATCTCCTTTTATGAAGAGCAAGACCACCACAGCATTATCCCAGTCTCGAGGTGCATCGCACATATCGAGACACTTATTATATACAATATAGCTAGCATTCGTAATATGGGCTCTCCGCCCTGTTGCAACATTTCGACAAGTACGCCGTCATCACCTGCTGCTCTTCGTCTTACCATTTTATTTAAAGAATCCTATATTTCGTATTTAGTGATGTTGGGAATATCTTCAGATCCTTCATTTATTACTCGTATTCGAACTGACTTCACTTTTGTGTGGGGGTTCAACTTTAGTCTCGTCTTGTCAAATCTCTTTATATTCATTCTTAGTTCATTCGTTTGAGTTATTATTTGTTTGTTCCTATCTAGTAATTTTGTTATTTGTAGTTGTCTTTCATTTAATGATCTTTGTAAAGGGTGATTCATTTAGAGGTACTTTTTTTTAAATAAAAAAAAATGAATAAAAACAATTTTATTTTATAATCTTTATTATCATATAAAAGAACCATTCTTTACAATTATTTCTTAAAGATAATTTCTTTCAAATGTTGTCCGCGACTACGGTTAACGACGTCCATTCTGAAGTTCCAATTTTCAATGACGCGTGTGAGTATTTCGAGTGGTATTTGGCCAATAACTCGAGTAATATTGGCCTCCAATGCCTCAATTGTAGCTGGCTTATCCATGTAGACTTTGGACTTTACATAGCCCCAAAGGAAAAAGTCAAGAGGTGTGATGTCACATGATCTAGCCGGCCAGTTCACTGGTCCAAAGCGTGAAATGATCTGTTCGCCGAATTGCTCTCGCAGTAAAGCCATGGTTTCACGGGCTGTATGGCAAGTGGCGCCATCTTGTTGGAACCAAATTTCGTCGAGAACACGGGCTTCAATTTCTGGCATCAAATAGTCTGTTATCATGGCGCGATAACGGTTACCATTCACAGTAACATTCCGGCCGGCCTCTGTTTTGAAGAAATATGGACCGATTATTCCACCGGCCCATAAACCACACCAAACAGTTGTTTTTTTCTGGATTTAATGGCAGCTCTTGAACCTCTTCAGGTTGTTCATCACCCCAAATACGGGCATTTTGTTTATTCACGAACCCATTAAGCCAAAATGGGCCTCATCGGTGAACAAAATTTTTCTCGAAAACAGTGGATCTTCTGCAAGCTTGTCAAGAGCCCAACGACTAAAACGGAAACGATTCGGAAGGTCGGTCGGCATCAGTTGTTGCACTAGTTGAATTTTGTATGCTTTTAAAGAAAGATACTTACGTAAAATACGCCAAGTTGTTGAATATGACAGGCCAAGCTGTTGAGAACGGCGACGAATCGACACTTCACGGTCTTCGCGTACACTCTCCGCTACCGCCCTATATTTTCTTCTTCACTACGTGCTGGATGTGGTCTATTCGGTCGAGCATTATCCAATAATGAAAATTGGGTCTCAAACTTATTGATGGTAGAGCGAATTGTGCGTTCGGTAGGCCGATTATGTGGACCATAAGTTGCTCTAAGCGCCCGATACACATTCCTCGTAGAACGCCCATTTTCGTAATAAAGTTGAACAATTTGTAGACGCTGTGCCGGGCTAAGTCTTTCCATTATGAATTGTCAAATACTACTGAACAGGAATGCCACTTCCGTTGACACGATGCGCAATCTGCAATTAAATCCCCATCACAAAAAGTACCTCTAAATGAATCACCCTTTATAAGTTATTTACCCTTCTTGTTCTCCAGAGTTTCTTCAATTGTCTCATTGTTATAGTTTCTTACATCTCTTCTAATACATTTCCTCATATTTCTTTATATTTTTTTTTTTCTATAAAAGTCCTAAATTACCTTCACCAATTATTTTTTATAATTTTTTTCTTGCAATTTTAACAAAACCAAAGACAATAATCTTAAAAACTCATTCATTTTAGGAAAATCGTCATTAATTATACTAATAAAAGATAATAAGATAAAGTAATCAATCAATTTTTTGGCGGGTAATTGTTTTCGCTATAATTTACCAACAGCTGGTTTCCTTTATTTTAGGATTTATATTAAATTTTATTATTAAAAATATTGCGATATTTATTAGATTTTGTGTCAGTATCACAACATATTACTTCTGTCGTTTCTGTGTACTGAAGAATTAGTTTATCACTAAAATACAAATAATGCCTATATTGTTAATGTATTAGTTTTCTCCCTTGTGGCTACTGCTTCCCGCATTTTGTAAAGATTTATATGTAACTATATTGAAATTAATCAGTAAATTCTGCCATACTAATGTTAATATATTCTCACATATCTTATACCTTTATTTTAATAACATAACATTACGTCATGGTCCACTGTTTTATTTACTTATATCATATATAACGATGATGTATATAAAGTTATCTACTTAGCGATATATATGACGTCATACAATAAAATGCTTGCTTGCCAAATTACAGTATGTATTTTACAGAAATTTTGTACGAGTTTACAGTCCCTGGCCAAATTATTAGACGCACTGCAAGATTTCATGTAAAATATTAATTACCGAGTGATATTGTACCGTTTTATTATTTTAAATTGATTTGTTTTTTATTTTTATATTATCCAATCAATTACCTATTTATTTGACATAAATAAAACAGCATTAATTTAGAAAAGCATAAGTTTATTAAGTTTTAAAGAAAAGTGAAATTAATGTTAGTAAAAGTCAATATTTAGTTGAGCCACCTTTAGCCGCTATCAAAGCTTTAATTCTGCGCGGCATGCTATCAATGCAAGATTGTACTGTCTCCTGCATTTGAGGATGATGATTCCACACATGAATAATCTTTTCTAGGAGCTGGGTTTTGTTGGTAATCACATCTTTAGCCACTTCTCTTTTCATCAGCTCCCACACATTTTCAATCAGGGCTATTACCCGGCCAATCCAACAGAGGGATATTTTTTCTGCCAAAAAAGCTTTAACAGACCGAGCAGTGTGGCAGGGAGCTCCATCTTGCATAAAAGTGAATGGTTCCCCATTTGGAAACCATTCTCTGAGCTGCGGAATCAACCGATTTTGTAATACTTCTTTGTACTGATCTTGCCTCATTATTCCTTTGACGACGTACAGACGTCCAGTACCCTTGCCGCTGATGACTGACCAAATCATCACTTTGGTGAGATGTTTAACCGTCGGGACGACACAATCAGGATGAAACTTTTCTCCATGACGACGACGCACATACTGAGCTTTATTCTGCAAAATTTCGAATGTGCTATCGTCACTGAAGCAGACCTGTCAAAAATAGGAAAAATATATAAACTTCCATGTTTATTTGCTTTATTTAACTGAAAATGATAATAATGTATCAATTATTGATTAAATTGCTGTATTTTACCGATCTCCAGAAGTCCACATCTTTGTCTTGCCATTGTTTGGCCCACTTCAGGCGCTTTGCTTTCATTGCAGCTGTTAACTTGGGCTTCCTGGCGGGGCGACAGGCCTTAAAATCTTATTCTTTCAATTTTCTTCGAACAGTGCGCTCAGAAGCATTTACGCTAGCATCCTGGAGTTGTGATTTTATTACCTTTGTGGTAGCAAATCTGTTTTCTACACAAATTTTCTTCAAACATCTCTCTGACCGTGAAGTGAAAATTGGTTTTCTACCGCATCTTTTCTTTCTTTTTGGGCTTAATTTCTTCCCTGACTCAATTTTCTTTTTTATGCGTCGTACACTAGCTTCAGAAACCTCCAATCTTCGTGCTATTTCTCGGTTTGTAAATGTTTTCGCAATCACAAGGGCCTTCACTTCAGCTTTTTTACGTGGTGAAAGATCGCCTTTTCTACCCATAATGAAAATAGTCCAATTACTTTTTTAAAACACTGCATACAAAATAAACTAATAACTGAGTAGTATAAAACTGTTAAACAAACAAACACGTCCGTACCTGACTCGATTCCGATCGCGACTGATACAAGTTTGTACTTGTTTACGTTCATGTATCACTTTGTCAACACAGTGTTGCCATATGTTAAAAATAAATACAAATATGTAGTCTACAACAATTCTTTTAAATAAAAATCAATAATATTGTAGTTTAAATATACCATTATTGCATAAAAACTCTTAAGAAACATAAAATTACTAAAAAAAATACAGTGCGTCTAATAATTTGGCCAGGGACTGTATTACGTTTTGCAGTTTGGATGATTTTCTTCTTCTGAAAAATAAATGAAAGTAATTTGGAGAATAATGGACTAATAAAGTTTCTCATTAAAGAGGGACGAAGAGTTATTCATGAAAGGATGTCCCAGGTATACGGCTAGGACCAACGCCCACAAAGCAGGAGTCGATGCAATGGTTTTATAAAAACTCTCCATCTCTAAAGAAGGACTAAACTCAATCGTCTTCTAGAACGTTGATGACCACCAAGGAATCTTGCTTATTACATATGTAGAAAAAGAATTCATAGAAAACCAAAACTTTCCTGTTGTACAATTACAAAGTTTACAAAGCTCGCGCAGTTCAAATCATTACTGAAAATTGAGGACTCACTTAATTACATGGTATACTCCGACTTTGCGTCCTGTGAGTTCTTTTAGTCCAAATATATGATGACAAAACTCAGAGGCTGAAAATTCTCCTTAGGCGATGAGTTGCCAGCCGCAATAGCGTCCTTTTTTGAAAAGTAAGAAAAAGTTTTTTTTCGATAAGATGAAACAATTCGAGAAACAAAAAATAGATATTTTTTAAACTTAGTGCGTTTTTTTATAGCTAAGTAGATAACTTTAAAAATACTGTCGGATCGGATGATATGACCTCTCTATTAAAAACCGCTTACGCATTCACCTTGATTTTCATGTATTTAATAAAATAGACCCGAATTTTTTGTGTTTCTCTCAGATCAGCGTAAATTAGCAAGATAACGTAATTGTGGATCAGTTTAAGAAAAACTTTTGAAATCTTAAAAGCACATCGCCCAATAAATCCTGGGCGGTATATTTAATTTTCAAAGAAGAAAATAACAATGCTAATATAACAATAAGATTATTGTACGTAGATTAGTAACAATCAGATTATTATTGTTTAAAATAAGAAGTTTTGAAAAATTAAATAATAAATTACTTATTGACAGGTTGGCAGGCATTTTATGATCACAGAAACGAAAGTATTTGTATTTCAAAGGGGCATATTTTCTACATCTTTACGGCGGGAGACATATACCTCCCTACCCTTTTGACTTTGCCACAAATATATACTCGTATGTACCTACATATATTTAGCAAATAACTACAAATTGGAAAATGTAATCTCTAGGAGTTTTTTTATAATCAAAGCAGAATTTTATTATTCCCCAAAGAAAAATTAAAACTTTTCAATCTCACAAGCGTTATATAATTTATAATTAATTTAATAAATTAAGTTTAAGATAAATACATGTCTAAAACCGTAGGACTAAAGAGTAAATCTGGGAGTTTAATCGACTTCTTTTTAGTGTTCTGTAGGGAATACTTATAAGATTACTTCGGTGTCTGTCTGTCCGTCTGTCCGCCTGTCTAACTGTCATACCCGATTTTCTTCGAAACTATTTGTCCTGGAAAGAAGAAATTTGGCACTAATATAAAAATTAATGGCCTCATCAGAGCTGTCTAGTTTTGAAAGCTAAATTTTGACTTACTGGGTTAGTTTCGGCGAGTGAAATCGAAAGTGGAAAATTTTTTTTTTACCAGGTCATGGAGTGAGGTTTCAAATGAAAGCTTGTAAACACGTAAGTTTAAAAATATATATAATGTACGAGGCATGTTTTTTAAGTAAGTACCGTTTTTGCGATTCCGCCGCCGCAGCGATACGGTCGGCGTTTCGCGCATGCGCGCTGGTAACCTACATCTCATGTCTACGCACTGATGCCATTACAGTCTGATTCTTCATTGTATACGTTGTTTACTGAGTGTTTAAGATGCCTCCGACAATCGTGAGTCCCGCCGATTGTGAAGTACGGGCTGTTATACGATTTCTTAGTGCTAAAGGCGTAAAACCGATCGATATTCATCGTGAGATCTGTGAAGTTTACGGACAAAACATTATGAGTGATGGAATGGTAAGGAAATGGGTGAGAGCATTTAAAGATGGCCGCACAAATGTGCATGATGAAGAACGGAGTGGGCGTCCTTCGGTCGTTAATGAAGATTTGGTGCAGAAAGTGGACGAAAAGGTGAGAGAAAACAGACGCTTTACAATTTCATCATTGTGCGACTGCTTTCCTCAATATTCTCGTAGTGTTTTGTATCGCATTGTGACCGAGAACTTGAATTACCGGAAATTGTGTTCACGTTGGGTTCCAAAAATGTTGACGGATTTGCACAAAACCCAACGTTTAGGCAGTGCATTGACTTTCCTTGAGCGGTACCACAATGAAGCTGAACATTTTTTAGACCAAATTGTTACTGGTGACGAAACATGGGTGGCCTACGTCACACCAGAATCGAAACAACAATCCATGGAATGGCGACATTCATCATCACCCAAAAAAGTGAAGTTTAAGCAAACAATTTCTGCCCGCAAAATCATGTGCACAGTTTTTTGAGACGGAAAAGGAGTATTGCTAGTGGAGTTTCTGCCTCGTAATGAGACAATCAATGCAGCGTCTTATTGTGAGACATTGAACAATCTGCGTCGTGCAATCCAGAACAAAAGACGTGGCAAGTTGAGTAAGGGTATCGTTTTGCTGCATGACAATGCCCGTCCACATGTGCCTAATCGGACCAAAGATCTCATCAAATCTTTTAAATGGGAAACTCTAGATCATCCTCCATACAGCCCTGATCTGGCGCCCAGCGACTACCATTTGTTCCTGCACTTGAAGAAGCACCTGGGTGGTCAGCGTCTTCAAGACGATAACGAAGTCAAAACATTTGTGATACAGTGGTTAACAAGTCAGGCGGCAGAATTTTATGAGGAGGGTATTCAAAAACTGGTGCCACGTTATGACAAGTGCCTCAATATTCACGGAAATTATGTAGAAAAGTAGATTAAGGTACAGGCTTTCATGTAAAAATAAAATTATAGCGATATCTTTGCACGTCTTTTTTTAATTCCAAAACGGTACTTACTTAAAAAACATGCCTCGTAATACTTGTGCACAATTATTTTTTTATTATTTCTTAAAAAAAATCGCGAACAATCGCTGTCCCCCCCTTATCTTTAAAAGTACTGATTAAAAAATTTTGAAAAAATTCTGGAATATTCTCCACAGGGTATAGATTGAACAAAAATTATAAAGAGTGCATTACTTTTGATAATTTATCTGATATATACAAAAAAAAAACAAAAATTTCAAGGTCATCAGTTTTCAGTAAAGATTGGAAACAAACTGTTGAAAACTCAGTTGGGGTATGTTTTGTGAATTCATTGATCATTTTATACTTCGGTAACAAAATTTTTTATTTTAAAAGCAATCAACGTACGGAACACTAACATAATTGTGCAAATTCAATTTACACAACACTTAAGTTGAATTGAGCAGGAAATAAATAATTTAGAGGCTCACATAACGTTTGAAAAAAATATTTATTGACATACAGGTTTGGTATATTATTAGACGATTTTCGCTTAATAATAATATTTAAAGAGATATTACAAAGAATATCAAACTTAAAATAAGTACTGTAACAATTGTGGTGGCAGTCAGAACCTGAAAGAAAAAAATTAAAGCAATTTAGTCCGCGTCTTTCTAACTTCTTCATTATTCGGATTAGAACGTCACGTCGCGTCGGTTGAATTAGTGACATTTTTACGTTGGTTTAAATGGTAAAACCTGTTATCCCTATACAGCCACTCGTCAGCTTTGCCTAGATCACAACATAAGTAAAGGTACCTTAAGTAGTATATTGAATGAAGAAAAATTGCATCAATAATGATCCTAACCTAATTCATAATATTGTTCTTTCTGATGAGGCCACATTTTGTCATAACGGAAGAGTTAACAGCCCTAATAGCCGGTACTGGTCTACTGAGAATCCCCACTGGATAGTCGACAGTTATTCTCAAATACCACAAAAGATAAACGTGTGGGCAGGGATTTGTGGACGTCATATCATTGGACCCTTTTTTATCGATGGAAATCTTACAGGACAGCCAGTTACTCCAAGAGCAAGTTATTCCAACTTGTGCAGGTCTTTTTCCCGATGGAAATAATTTGGCTACCCTTACAGGAATCTGTGGTATCAACAGGACGGAGCACCTCCTCACTTGGAATATTTATTAATAGTTTTTTTTTGTCTTTTTTTATTGTAAATTTCAAATGACAATAATTCCAAAACAGTTCAATTTAGACATATGATATGTTAAACAAATAATATCTAGAACTTTTAGTAGGACTCAAAAATAAAATAATATACAAGGATTTCTATTTAAAAAAAAATCAAGATGGCGTAATTTCTTCGAAATGACAGTTCAAAACATTTTATTGTCAACGTCAGCATGTGCGCCGTATAACACCCTATAACTTTTATTTAAACATTTTTTTTAATATACTGATTAATAAATGCTGTGGAATCGTTTCTCCATACATATGGGGCACCCTGTATACACACACACACACACACACACACACACACACATATATATATATATATATATATATATATATATATATATATATATATATATATATATATATATATATACAAATATATACAGTCCCTGGCCAAATTATTAAACGCACTGTATTTTTTTTAGTAATTTTATGTTTCTTAAGAGTTTTTATGCAATAATGGTATATTTAAACTACAATATTATTGATTTTTATTTAAAAGAATTGTTGTAGACTACATATTTGTATTTATTTTTAACATATGGCAACACTGTGTTGATAAAGTGATACATGAACGTAAACAAGTACAAACTTGTATCAGTCGCGATCGGAATCGAGTCAGGTACGGACGTGTTTGTTTGTTTAACAGTTTTATACTACTCAGTTATTAGTTTATTTTGTATGCAGTGTTTTCAAAAAGTAATTGGACTATTTTCATTATGGGTAGAAAAGGCGATCTTTCACCACGTAAAAAAGCTGAAGTGAAGGCCCTTGTGATTGCGAAAACATTTACAAACCGAGAAATATCACGAAGATTGGAGGTTTCTGAAGCTAGTGTACAACGCATAAAAAAGAAAATTGAGTCAGGGAAGGAATTAAGCCCGAAAAGAAAGAAAAGATGCGGTAGAAAACCAATTTTCACTCCACGGTCAGAGAGATGTTTGAAGAAAATTTGTGTAGAAAACAGATTTGCTACCACAAAGGTAATAAAATCGCAACTCCAGGATGCTAGCGTAAATGCTTCTGAGCGTACTGTTCGAAGAAAATTGAAAGAATTAGATTTTAAGGCCTGTCGTCCCGCCAGGAAGCCCAAGTTAACAGCTGCAATGAAAGCAAAGCGCCTGAAGTGGGCCAAACAATGGCAAGACAAAGATGTGGACTTCTGGAGATCGGTAAGATACAGCAATTTAATCAATAATTGATACATTATTATCATTTTCACTTAAATAAAGCAAATAAACATGGAAGTTTATATATTTTTCCTATTTTTGACAGGTCTGCTTCAGTGACGAAAGCACATTCGAAATTTTGCAGAATAAAGCTCAGTATGTGCGTCGTCGTCATGGAGACGTCAAGGGCACTGGACGTCTGTACGTCGTCAAAGGAATAATGAGGCAAGAGCAGTAGAAAGAAGTATTACAAAATCGGTTGAATCCGCAGCTCAGAGAATGGTTTCCAAATGGGGAACCATTCACTTTCATGTAAGATGGAGCTCCCTGCCACACTGCTCGGTCTGTTAAAGCTTTTTTGGCAGAAAAAAATATCCCTCTGTTGGATTGGCCGGGTAATAGCCCTGATATGAACCCCATTGAAAATGTGTGGGAGCTGATGAAAAGAGAAGTGGCTAAAGATGTGATTACCAACAAAACCCAGCTCCTAGAAAAGATTATTCATGTGTGGAATCATCATGCTCAAATGCAGGAGACAGTACAATCTTGCATTGATAGTATGCTGCGCAGAATTAAAGCTTTGATAGCGGTTAAAGGTGGCTCAACTAAATATTGACTTTTACTAACATTAATTTCACTTTTCTTTAAAACTTAATAAACTTATGCTTTTCTAAATTAATGCTGTTTTATTTATGTTAAATAAATAGGTAATTGATTGGATAATATAAAAATAAAAAAACAAATCAATTTAAAATAATAAAACGGTACAATATCACTAGGTAATTAATATTTTACATGAAATCTTGCAATGCGTCTAATAATTTGGCCAGGGACTGTATATATATATATATATATATATATATATATATATATATATATATATATATATATATATATATATATATATATATACTTTAATAACCAAAATACTTGCAAAAAATAAAATGGCAATATACTAATATTTACCCACACGTTTAATGGAAAATATCGTAACGTATTTCCTTTCAGCAATTCCGTTCTTACCCCTTTTGCTCCATTATAGGCAATTTAGTTCCTCTAAACACAAACTTTAACTATTACTAACCAATTTATTACCTTATCCTGCCAACTCCTGTTCTTGACACATTGGCTGTACCCCATATGGCTAAAACTAACAGAATTATACAACGGAATCCAAATATCTGGCAGCATAAACCCCAAAAATTTATCCACAAGTTTTCGAACTTTAAATGAACGTTTCGTCACTAATTCTCTCATCTCCAGGTAATTATATACTGCCAGATCGCAGATAGCATGAGCGTCATTTTTTCGTTTTTCTGTGAAGACTTTAATAGTCTTTGAGATATTTTCTTGGGTATCATTTAGGATTTGGTTGAGAATGGTGCAGTCTTCAAAACCTGCATTCATACCTTAAACAAATTGCAATTACAGACAATAATTTAATTCTCTACATTAAAAAAAAAAACAACACCATATTTTTCAGATTCGTGGATTCTAAGAAAATGACATGTGACATACAATATTTGGATCTATCACATCAAACTTTCTCCTCCACCTCTCGAATGTTCCATTTTATTTTTATCTCTACAGTAGAGGCTTTTTATTCTTGACAACAAAAAATTATTTGTTTAAATAAAAAACAATCATCTATTTTTACTTCTGTTAAAAACGAAAGAATTCAAAACAGCATATCAACAGTCTTGTTTTAATATACAAGCAAAAAATTTTAAACAGGCTGGATACATTTATCAACATTTTTATCGACAGGTGCGGATATAAACAGGGAATATTAGGTTTATTTATTCAGTGTAGTTTTTCTAAACGAAAATTCTATATTAAAGTTAAAATTATTAGTTTCTGTAAAAAAATAATAAAATATATACTTTATATATATATATATATATATATATATATATATATATATATATATATATATATATATATATATATATATAGCAGCGAAGATAAAAAAAACCAAAGTTTGATGTCCGCATGGACTATGTTGAACCTATAAATTCAATGACTTTGACTCCAATTACAGCAAATGAACTCATAAGCCACATCAATAGCCTAAAAAACTCATGTGCTCCTGGATTAGATGGCATCACAGGCAAATTAGTGAAAAGTGTTCATCAGGTGATTTTGCTGCCTCTGATCCACATCTTCAATCTGATCCTCACCACTGCAAGAATTCCACCAGAGTTTAAACATACAATAATAACCCCTATATATAAAAAGGGAAGCAAGACTGATATTTCCAAATACCGTTCAATTAGTGTGATATCAGCCTATGGTAAATTATTTGAAAACTGCCTTAAAAAAAGATTATATGATTATCTAACGTCCAAAAATATCATAAACAAAAAGCAGTTTGGTTTCATGCAGGGAGTTAGCACTGGGGATGCAATGTCTGAACTGGTCAGCCATATTAAGGCCTCTCTGGATGATGATAAAAAGTGTATTGCAGGTTTCCTGGACCTAGCCAAAGCTTTTGACACCGTACCTCACTCTGGCCTTCTTGATGTTTTGGAGCGTTGTGGTGTCAGAGGCTCGGTTTTAAACATCTTTAGAAATTACTTAGAGGAAAGAAAACAAGTTGTGAAGATCGGAAAAGTACTGAGTGAACCACTAACGTGCAGATTGGAGTACCACAAGGCACTGTCCTAGGTCCTCTTCTCTTTATCTGCTATATAAACTCTTTACTAAGCCTAGACATAGAAGGAGTTTCAATATCATATGCTGATGATACAGTTCTTGTTTTCAGAGACAAGACATGGGATGCTGTAAAAATGGCAGTTGGTAGGGGCGTGAGCATTGTCGGGGCCTGGCTTGATTTGATGAAATTAACCTTAAATCTTTCTAAGACGGTATACATTGCTTTCTCTCTGACTGAAGCAAATCGACCGGACTTTGATTGTATACAGGTAAACGATATGAACATGGTCATGAAAGAAATCACACACACAAAAATATCTTGGAATTACGATTGATAAACATCTCAGATGGACTGAACATGTCCAAGATTTATCTAATAAACTGAGAAGACTCATATATAAGTTCTACCTAATAAGAAAAATACTACCCCTCAAACTACGGGTTACTGTCTATAAGGCATTGGTCGAGTCACTGTTGAGATATGGCATCATTGTGTGGGTGGACTTTATAATAATGCACTGAGTCAACTGAGCTTGATACAAAACTATATTGTTAGAGTAATTTTCTTTCGTGATAGACTTTTTCCAACCAAGAGATTATATAATGAAAATATAATGAATATAAGAAATTTATATCTTTTAAACATTTCTCTATTTTGCTACAGAAATGAAAAAAAAATTGTGAATCATCAATATAGAACTAGAAACAGAGAAAAAATGCGATATTAGTTGTACCCTTTAGAAAATATGACCGAAACCAGAGGTCTTTGCCAGTTTTGGGACCTAAAGTTTTCAATAAGTTGCCACAGAATATCAGAAATATAAATAATTATAAACTGTTTGAAAAAAAATGTAAACTGTTCATTACAGAAAATTCTGAACTATTATGTGGATTGTTATAATTCATAAATGCGATTGTCTGCATGTTTATATGTATGTTTTTTCTTTTTCTTAATTTTCTTATGTATTAATTATTATCTTTACCTTCTACAAATTTTAGCATAATTTAAATTGTATTTTAGCCTGCGCACCTGCGCATACAGGTGTCTCTATTCACTTAGGCGCACCTTGTTTACTATTAGCTTGGTTCTAGGTTAAAATATATTATGTACTGGAAATATTACTATTGTACTGTGAAATAAATAAATAAATAAATAAATATAAATATATATATAATATATATATATATATATATATATATATAATATATATATATAAATATATATATATATATATATATATATATATATATATATATATATATATATATATATATACAGTCCCTGGCCAAATTATTAGATGCACTGCAAGATTTCATGTAAAATATTAATTACCGAGTGATATTATACCGTTTTATTATTTTAAATTGATTTGTTTTTTATTTTTATATTATCCAATCAATTACCTATTTATTTGACATAAATAAAACAGCATTAATTTAGAAAAGCATAAGTTTATTAAGTTTTAAAGAAAAGTGAAATTAATGTTAGTAAAAGTCAATATTTAGTTGAGCCACCTTTAGCCGCTATCAAAGCTTTAATTCTGCGCGGCATGCTATCAATGCAAGATTGTACTGTCTCCTGCATTTGAGGATGATGATTCCACACATGAATAATCTTTTCTAGGAGCTGGGTTTTGTTGGTAATCACATCTTTAGCCACTTCTCTTTTCATCAGCTCCCACACATTTTCAATGGGGTTCATATCAGGGCTAGCCCTAGCCAATCCAACAGAGGGATATTTTTTTCTGCCAAAAAAGCTTTAACAGACCGAGTAGTGTGGCAGGGAGCTCCATCTTGCATGAAAGTGAATGGTTCCCCATTTGGAAACCATTCTCTGAGCTGCGGAATCAACCGATTTTGTAATACTTCTTTGTACTGATCTTGCCTCATTATTCCTTTGACGACGTACAGACGTCCAGTGCCCTTGCCGCTGATGACTGACCAAATCATCACTTTGGTGGGATGTTTAACCGTCGGGACAACACAATCAGGCAGCATTTACGCTAGCATCCTGGAGTTGTGATTTTATTACCTTTGTGGTAGCAAATCTGTTTTCTACACAAATTTTCTTCAAACATCTCTCTGACCGTGGAGTGAAAATTGGTTTTCTACCGCATCTTTTCTTTCTTTTCGGGCTTAATTCCTTCCCTGACTCAATTTTCTTTTTTATGCGTCGTACACTAGCTTCAGAAACCTCCAATCTTCGTAATATTTCTCGGTTTGTAAATGTTTTCGCAATCACAAGGGCCTTCACTTCAGCTTTTTTACGTGGTGAAAGATCGCCTTTTCTACCCATAATGAAAATAACCCAATGACTTTTTTAAAACACTGCATACAAAATAAACTAATAACTGAGTAGTATAAAACTGTTAAACAAACAATCACAGTCCATAAAGCCACAGAAACACGTCCGTACCTGACTCGATTCCGATCGCGACTGATACAGGTTTGTACTTGTTTACGTTCATGTATCACTTTGTCAACACAGTGTTGCCATATGTTAAAAATAAATACAAATATGTAGTCTACAACAATTCTTTTAAATAAAAATCAATAATATTGTAGTTTAAATATACCATTATTGCATAAAAATTCTTAAGAAACATAAAATTACTAAAAAAAAATACAGTGCGTCTAATAATTTGGCCAGGGACTGTATATATATATATATATATATATATATATATATATATATATATATATATATATATATATATATTATAGATTACTCTTTCGTAAAGTATATATATATACATATATATATATATATATATATATATATATATATATATATATATATATATATATATATATATATATATATATATATATATATATATATATATATATATATATATATATATATATATATATATATATATATATTATATATATATATATATATATATATATATATATATATTATATATATATATATATATATATATATATATATATATATATATATATATATATATATATATATATATATATATATATATATATATATATATATATATATATATATAATATATATCAGTCAGTTCAAAAAGTATCCATACACCATCTGCTTTCTATACTATATTTCTGTTATGTTTAACTTATAAATTGGAACTGTGAGAAAAATGTTTAAATTAATATTTGAAACTTAACCAACGAGCATTAGTATTAAAAACAATTACGGATTTTATTTAGAAGTTACATCATTGTTATAAAAATGTAAATAAAATTAATGTCAAAAAAGTCTCCATACACTTAACAATTACCAATAATAGTTTGACGGAGTTTAACCGAAAATAACAACTTCGTTTAAACTAATATTTTGTGGGACTGCCGTTGGCTTTGATAATCTACCCACTGTAACCTTTTTGTCATGCTTGTAACCAGCTTTCTAGTCACTTCTGCTGGCATGTTCTCCCATGCGTTTAATATTCTATTTTGTAACTCTTCTCTATTTGAAACCGAAATTGTTTGCGAACGTGCCGGTTAAGTTCCTCCCATAAATGCTCAATGGGGTTAACATCGGGTGATTGCGGAGGTGTATGAAGCTGCTGTTGTACATTATCCATTCTCGCACCAAGTTTACGGTATGTTTCGGATTATTGTCCTGTTGTAAAATGTATCTTTTTTCGAGTGCTAGTTTTTGGACGCTTTCTTTTAAATTGTCTCTCAAAATGTTCAGATAAACATATTGATCCATGATACCATTAATAAAATGTAAATTTCCAACCCTTCCGGCGGACATGCATCCCCAAAGCAGATCAACGCCACCCCCTTGTCTCACCGTGGAACAAATGTTTTTAATATTGAATGTGGTATTCTTCTTTCTCCAAACTTTAGTTCTCCTATCAGACCCAAAACGGTTAATTTTAGTTTCATCAATAAAGATTACGGATTCCCAAAATTCAGGAGGTTTAGTAACATATTACGATTAACTTCCGAAATTAACGGCTTCTTCCTGGCTGCACACCCCTTATAGCCTGCCTTGTGTAAACAATTTCTTACTGTTTGTGAACAAACATTTTTCAAAAATAGTTCCCGTACTTCTTCTTTTAATTTTGGTGCAGTTTTCTTGGGATCTATAATTATTTGTCTAACAATACTAGTCTCTTCACGTGGAGTCAATTTCTTGGGACGACTGGAGCGTGGTTGAATTGTACTGAACAGCAGCATGCAACTTTTTAACAATGTTTCCTATATTTTTGTACGATTTTCCATCTTTCCACAAATCAATTATGATCTTTCGAACTTGAAATGGAATTTCATAATTCCTCTTGCTCATTTTTAATACTACTTTGAAAACCCACTGCAAAATTACTAGCAACAAGTGACAAATTATAAAGTATGGTTGAAAATTAATTATTTATTTTCAGTTTAGCGAGCAATATATAGCTTGATAAAATGCGGCTGATTATACCGTGTTTTTTTCAGTGCAATTCTTGAGTGTATGGAGACCTTTTTTGACATTAATTTTGTATATATTTTTATAACAATGATGTAACTTCTAAATAAAATGTTTCATAGTTGTTTTTAATACTAATCCTCGTTGGTTAAGTTTCAAATATTAATTTAAACATGTTTTCTCATAGTTCCAACATAACAGAAAAGTAGTATAGAAAGCAGGTGGTGTGGGGAGACTTTTTGGACTGACTGTAATATGTATGTATGTATGTATGTGTATATATACATATATACATATATATATATATATATATATATATATATATATATATATATATATTTATATATATTTATATATATTTATATATTTATATATATATATATATATATATATATATATATATATATATATATATATATATATATATATACATATATACATATATACATATATACATATATACATATATATATATATATATATATATATATATATATATATATATATATATATATATATATATATATATATATATATATATATATATATATATATATATATATAATATATATATATATATATATATATATATATATATATATATATATATATATATATATATATAATATATATATATATATATATATATATATATATATATATATATATATATATATATATATATATATATATATATATATATATATATATATATATATATATATATATATATATATATATATATATATATATATATATATATATATATATATATATATATATATATATATATATATATATATATATATATATATATATATATATATATATATATATATATATATATATATATATATATATATATATATATATATATATATATATATATATATATATATACAGTCGACACTGTTTATAGTGAAACTCTATATAGTGAAAAACTCTATATAGTGAAAAACTCTTTATAGTGCAATTTTTTCAAGACCTAGAATATTTTAATAAAATTTCATGTAAAAAGCCCTGCATATAGTGAATTTCTAAAATAGTAACACTCTATATAATAAAATTTTTACCGGAATTTTATGTATAAATTTTTATGCATTTATTGAGATCTTGGCCATTTCGGGTTTCCCATTTTTATCTAACATTAGCACGAATTCCATTTTTTATGACGCATTCTTTTGAAAAGGTTTTTAACGCGTTTATAACGCCTAATGGTTGGCAATAAATCAGGTAGATTTCTGTGAGAAACCCGGGGAATAACCCATTTTATAGTCGAGGCCTAGTAATTCGCAAATTCAGGTTCAGTTTCTTTTTGTTTAAGAATCAAGTAAGATGTCCAAGCGAGTGTGTTTAAGTTTAGCTGAGAAAATTAAAGTTTTGGATGAAGTTGATAAAGGCTGCAAAAAAATTTATGTTGCTGCAAAATTTGGTGTTTCTCCAAGTTGCGTCGCTCTGATAATAAAAAGTCGCGACAGTATCATCAAGAAACCTAGTGTTCCAAGCAGTCGAAAACGAGTACGGGTGAATCCTTACGAGGATGTAAATGAAGCAGTTTTACGATGGTTTCAAGTGACCCGTACGCATCAAAACGTACCAATATCGGGAAATTTAATAAAGCAAAAGGCTCTACAATTTGTTAAAGAATTTAACTGCGTTAATTTTCAAGCTAGTGAAGGGTGGTTGAGTGCCTGGAAGACTCACAATTCAATTGTTTTCAAGATGGTGTCTGGCGAGAGTGCAAGCGTTAGTCAGGAGGACTGTGACATTTGGACTGAAACTGTTTTAAAAAAGTGCATTGAAAAAGTACGAGCCAAAAAACGTTTTCAATTGTGATGAAACCGGTTTGTTTTTTAAATGTTTGCCAAATAAAACTTTTGCTTTTAAAAGTGATAAATGTTTTGGTGTTAAAACAAGTAAAGAAAGGGTGACACTTATGGTTGGAGCAAACATGGATGGCTCAGAAAAACTGAAATTACTGCTCATAGGTAAAAGCAAAAATCCCCGTTGTTTAAAAGGAGTTAAATCTCTGGAGTTAGATTATGCCAATAATAAAAAGGCATGGATGACTTCTGAGATTTTCGAAAGATGGATCAAAGAACTGGACACGAAAATGAAAAGCCAAAAGTGAAAGATTGTGATGTTTATGGACAATTGTCCTGCATATCCAGTTACTGTAAGTAAAAAATTAAGGAATATTGAATTCATCTTTTTTCCACCAAACATGACCTCCAAATTGCAACTTATGGACCAGGGTATTATACAAAACAAAACATCATTACCGAAACAGAATTGTTCACAAAATTGTTAATGCGATCCAGTCCAAAAATTGATTACCCTTAAAGAGTGTATAACCGAAGTCACTAAAGTATGGAGTGAAAATGTTTCTCAGAAAACTATCAAAAACTGCTTTTCTAAAGCAGGTTTTACTGAAAAAAAAAATCGACGAATGGGAAGAAGAAGACGAAATGGATCTTGCTACCTTAAAAAGGCAATGGGGTATTCTACAAAAAACTGCTACCGTCGACGCAGATTTTTTACTTGAAGATTTCTTAGAAATCGACAGAGATGTTGGCACGACAGATTTCCCAACTCACCAAGACATAATTGATGATATAAAAACTATAGAAGATCATGAAGAAGAAACTGAAACCGGGGAATGTCCTGCTAAATTTAGTGAAAATGAAAAATAAGAAATGCATTTGACATTGTGCGAACTACTCTCAGGGGCCAGGAAAGTGTACCTGATCAAATCTTTATGCATTTGAATAAATGCAAGAATTTTGTTGAGCAACAATCATTTTTCAAAAGTAATGTTCAAAAGAAAATAACGGATTATTTTTCCTAGTACGTATGTACATAGTATGTACATATGTATTAACAGATTTTGTATTATTCTTTTTATTTCATATGTAGTATATACATACATAAAGTTCGTACATTATATCTTTACACGTGTGTCATAGTTTTCAGGCCATATCCCAGACGACTATTATATTTTTTGTCTCTTTTTACCAATACCTACGATTTATTGGTGAAAAAGACAAATAATATAATAGTCATCTGTTATATGGCCTGAAAACTATGACGCATGGGTAAAGATATAACATACAGACTTTATGTATGTATTTAGCCCTGTACATCCTATGTACTATTTAAACTTTCAAATGTTTATTAAAATCTTTTCTAATAATTCAATTTTGCAATTTTTTTTGTTGCTTGTACCTTGTAAAATACAAGTAAATGATTACCAATATAAAATACATACATAGCAATATATACGGATTTTTTCTTTATATAATGAAAAACTTTCTATAGTGAAATTTCGCTCAACATTTTGGTCTTTCACTATATAGAGCAGGGATGTCAAAGATACGGCCCGCGGGCCGCATCCGGCTTCCGGGACGTATCAATAAGGCCCGCGATCGCAATGTGTCACACAGAAAGAAGAATATTATATACTATATAATTAAATAAATAAAATGTTATAATAATTCAGTACATTTTTTTTATTTGAATCTGGCCCACCTACACATTCTAAATTTAATATATGCCCTCTGCAAAATTGAGTTTGACACCTCTGATATAGAGTGTTGACTGTATATATATATATATAAATTTTTATTTTTTGAAGTTTAATAATTGACATCCTTTCCATAACTAGAGAGATAACTTAAACACCCTCGAACTAGTGTTTAACAATCCAACTGTTCTTCTTTCTTACCTTGTCCATAAAAAGGTACCATGGCATGTGCAGCATCTCCAATAATTAAAAACCTATCACCCATATCATATTTTCCACATTTAATGGATATTAATGCAGAAGGTTTTTTTTCCCAGAAAGAATTTTCTAGTTCTATTTCCCCTATCAATGCTAAAGCATCTGGAAAAGTTGATCTAAAAAATTTTTTAGAACTTCCTCGGGGTTGTTGAGAATTTCAAATTTTTCGAATGGCATAAAAAGTGTTACTGTCCAAGATTGGTCTTGGTTTGGAAGAGCGATCATCATGAATTGTCCTACAAAGTAAAGATTGTATAATTTATACTTCTATAGCACTATACTATATAAATTACTAGCCGTGCCCGCGGCTCCGCTCACGTGGACTTCATTCACTATTATCATCACTGCTCATTCCTTATATTACCTACGTAATAAAATATATCTTATAACCTGGTCACAGAGCATATGTGTGAGTTAAAAAAAAAAAAACATGTAAATCGGATAAGTAGTTCTTGAGTAATAAGCACACTAACGGACATACTATATATATAATATATATATATATATATATATATATATATATATATATATATATATATATATATATATATATATATATATAAGAGGAAGGACAGTAACAGGGCACTGGCAACAAACAATCCTAAGTTTAACTTCTGGAAAACGCCCTTATAAGGAGAAGAGATGAGCAATTAAAGATCTAAAGGCTCTAGTATCAGCTTTTTATTTTTGTTATCGAGCTTTTGCTGCCTAATAGTAGCTTCTTCTAGATTCTAAAAATGCAAACCAGGTACAGAAAATAAACCGTTCCGTATGGAACACTTATAAGATTACTTCGGTGTCTGTCTGTCTGTCACATCCGATTTTCTCCAAAACTATTTATTTATTTATTTATTTACTGCACCTTACAGATTGATCACAGAGATCTTTCCAATTACAAAGTACTAGAACTTAAATTAACTTAATTTAAATAATATTACATAATAATCTACATACACTTAAAACAACGCATGCAATTTAGTTTAGAAAAGACTGCACTTATCATTAAATATATCTACACTATTCTGGATTCCATTGTATAGCATGCAAGCATTATACAATGGAGATCCCAGGTGATAGTTATTATGGGCTACATCTGATATATAGAAAGTGCTATGATTTCTTGTGGTATACGTTGGCACATTAAAATATAAAGTTGGACAGAAATGCCGGGTCATCAATGAGACCATTCGCTACTTTGTACAAGTAGAACATGCAATATTGTTTTCTACGTTTCTCTAAGGTTACCATCCCATAGCGTTCGTGCAACAGTGTGGAAGAGATCATAGAGTTATATGAACCGGTTTGTTTATAATGCATGTAACGCATCATTTTATTCTGTATCAATTGAAGTGTTCGCTCGTGACAATTATAAAAGGGTGACCATACTATACTAGCATATTCTAATATACTTCTAACATAGGATATGTATAGCTGTTTTTATGCAATTTGTACTTCTAAAATCTTTTGTGCTTCTGACAATTAGGCCATACATTTTGTTCGCTTTACTTGCTGTATAACTTACGTGATAGTTAAACGTCAATTTGGAATCAAAAATCACCCCTAAGTCCTTTATCTTATCCTCATACAAAAGTGGGACATTCTCAATACTATATGTAAACTTTATCGGCTTCAGTTTTCTAGTATAAGAAACAACAGTACACTTACTTACACTGAAGTAAGTCTTATTGTCAGTTGCCCATTTTGCAATGTTGTCTATATCATTCTGCAAAATCCGGCAGTCAGCAGGCGATCTGATTTCATAATAAAGTTTTAAGTCGTCAGCAAATAACAGGCAGGATGCATTTTTAACTACACCAGTGATGCCGTTGATATAGAGTAAAAAGAGCAGAGGTCCTAGGTTGGACCCCTGCGGAATCCCAGATGTAGGTGTAAAAGGTTTGGAGTCATACCCCTTTATCTTTACTACATGTTCACGATTATAAAGGTAAGATTTTAAAAACTCAATTAAACTTGACATAGAAAGTTGAAATTTGGTAATAATATAGGAATTGATGGCCTCATCAGAGCCATGTAGCTTTGAGAGTTAAATTTTGGCTTAAGGGGTTAGTTTTAGGGGGTGAAATCGGAAGTGAAAAAAAAAAAATTTTTACTAGGTCATCGAGTGTGGTGTCAAATAAAAGCTTGTGAAAACACGAGTAAAAAATATATATATAATGTAATACTTGCGCGCACTTTTCTTTGTATTATTTTTAAGAAATCGCGAAAAATCGCTGTCCCCCGCCTTAACTCGAAATGTACTTATCAAAAAATTTTGAAAAAATTCTGGAATACTCTCCACGGGGTGTAGATTGAACGAAAATTATCACGAGTGCATTACCGTTAATAATTTATTTAGTATATAAAAAATACAGAAATTTCAAGATCAGATTTCACTAAAGATTAGAAACAAACTTTATTGAAAGCACATTTGGGGTGTGTTTTTGTGAAGTCACTGATCATTTTATACCTCTGTAACAAAATTTTTTTATTTTAAAAGCAATCAACGTACGGAACACTAATTGCGCAAGTTCAACTTGCACTTGACCGGTTATTTAAAATGTGATTCAATAAATTGTAAACTGTATGAGAATTACTTACAAAAATTTAGCAGTTAATCCATCTCTGGTGAAGACAATAAAATTTGCATTTTTGTTTTCCAGGTAGCAGGTATGGTTACAAAAACATGATTAAAAAACACTTAGAGAGTTACACAAGTATTAAAAATAAAACGTTGTCAATAAACATTAATAAAAAACACTTTTTAAGACAGAAACACAACTGTAAGAAACACCATGATGTTGAAATGGTACTCCATTTTTAAAATTTTTTCTGACATCGAGTTTAGTAATTATTTAGGATTTTTGAGTCCGAACCGATAATGTGGTAGTCTATGTCGTCATCAGGTCGTTAGGGATGTGGTAAATTTTGTAGCTGGATGCTACTATTAGATAAATTATTTATTATTAATGATATTTATTTTTCAGTTTTAATTTTATAACAAAAGGACTTAAATTTGACGAATGTTGCTATTAGACGAGTGATTTATTATTAATTATATTAATTCTTTAATTTTATAACACGTTATTTATTATTTGTCATTATTTAATTTTTTAATTATTTAATTTTAACAAGAAGACACAGAAAAGTAATTAGTAATAAACAGCAAAAACGACAGAAAGAGAAAAGGAACGTCAACTTTACTGGAAACTAATTTTTTCATAAAAATCGTTCTTTTTCATTGGTTTGGTATGGTTTTGTGTTAGTAAATAGGTATACATGGAGCTCAATATATATAACATAAAGAAAATGAATTATTTTTATACCAATTTAAAAGATAAAACCGATATTTTACAAGGTCTAATATAATCTACGGCATTCCCTGTCAATGTGGTTTGATCTACGTTGGACAAATTTCACAAAAGCTCTCTAAGAGATTAGCGTTACACAAAAGTGATAGTAAACACAAACCTAACGCAACTAGCATGAGCTTACACGTAAATAATACAGATCACAGAGTACAATATAACAACAGCTTCGTTCTGGATGTTGAGACTAATTACTTCAGAAGGAGTTTCTTGGAAATGTGTTACATAAAAACTTGTAAAAATAATCTCAATCACAACAAAGATATAGAAGGATTGAGCTCCATGTGTAGTTATTTACTAACACAAAACTATACCAAACCAATGAAAAAGAACGATTTTTATGAAAAAATTAGTTTCCAGTAAAGTTGACGTTCTGCTGTTTATTACTAATTACTTTTCTGTGTCTTCTTGTTAAAATTAAATAGTTAAAAAATTAAATAATGACAAATAATAAATAACGTCCAGTATTAATATTTTCTTTCAAATATTTTAAATTAGCCTATGAATCTCTTTGTTATAAAATTAAAGAATTAATATAATTAATAATAAATAACTCGTCTAATAGTAACATTCATCAAATTTAAGTCCCTTTGTTATAAAATTAAAACTGAAAAATAAATATCCTTAATAATAAATAATTTATCTAATAGTAGCATCCACCTACAAAATTTACCACATCCCTAACTTTATTCCTTTTATGGTTTTTTGTCGACCTGATGACGACATAGACTACCAACATTATCCGATTCGGACTCAAAAATCACTAAATAGTTACTAAACTCGATGTCAGAAAAAATTTTAAAAATGGAGTAGTACCGTTTCAACATCATGGTGTTTTTTACAGTTGTGTTTCTGTGTTAAAAAGTGTTTTTAATTAATGTTTATTGACAACGTTTTATTTTTAATACTTGTGTAACTCTCTAAGTGTCGTTTAATCATGTTTTTGTAATCATACCTGCTACCTGGCCAACAAAAATGCAAATTTTATTGTCTTCACCAGAGATGAATTATCTGCTAAATTTTTTGTAAGTAATTCTCATACAGTCTTACAGTTTATTGAATGACATTTTAAAAAACGAACGTTTATTATATTTTCTTTGCTACATGATATTGTTAAATATTTAATGGTTTAGGCAGCGTAATACAAAAGAACGGGCTAGCGGCAAACTTTTTTCCGACTTGATTCACTATTATCGTCACTGTTTATTCCTTGTGTTACCTAATGTAATAAAATATATCCTATAACCTGACCAGAGAACATGTGTATGTTTAAAAAAAAAGCACGTAAATCGAATAAGGGGTTTTCGAGTGATGAGCGCACTAACGGGCAGACAGAGAGACGTTGCATTTTTATATATATATTATATTCTTTGCAACATAATATTGTACCATATTTAATGATTTAGGCAGTGTATTACAAGAGAACGCATTAGCGGTAAACTATTTTTCGACTTGATTCACTATTATCGTCTCTGTTTATTCCTTATGTTACATAACGTAATAAAATATTTCCTATAACCTGGCCAAAGAACATATATATTTAAAAAATAACCGGTCACGTGCAAGTTAAACTTGCGCAATTAGTGTTCCGTACGTTGATTGCTTTTAAAATAAAAAAATTTTGTTACAGAAGTATAAAATGATCAGTGACTTCACAAAATACACCCCAAATGAGTTTTCAACAAAGTTTGTTTCCAATCTTTACTGAAATCTGATGACCTTGAAATTTTTGTTTTTTTTTATATACCATATAAATTATTAAAGGTAATGCACTCGTGATAATTTTCGTTCAATCTACGCCCCGTGGAGAATATTCCAGAATTTTTTCGAAATTTTTTGATAAGTACTTTTCGAGATAAGGCCCGGGACAGCGATTTTTTTTTTCGCGAATTTTTAAAAATAATACAAAGAAAAGTGCGCGCAAGTATAATATTATATATATTTTTTTTTACTCGTGTTTTCACAAAGCTTTCATTTGACACCACACTCGATGACCTAGTAAAAAATTTTTTTTTTCACTTCCGACTTCACCCCCCAAAACTAACCCCTTAAGTCAAAATTTAATTCTCAAAACTACATGGCTCTGATGAGGCCATCAATTCCTATATTATTACCAAATTTCACCTTTCTATGTCAAATAGTTTCGGAGAAAATCGGGTGTGACAGACAGACAGACAGACACCGAAGTGATCTTATAAGTGTTCCGTACGGAACACTAAAAAAAAGCATGTAAATCGGATAAGTGGTTCTCCAGTGATAAGTGCACTAACGAACAGAGAGACAGATAGAGAGACGTTACATTTTATATACGAGGCTGGTTTGAAAAGTCTGTGCAAAAATAAAAACTACTTATGTGTTTAGGGTAAACCTTTTTTATTTTTCGACATAGTCTCCTTTTAGGCTTATACACTTCGTCCAACGATGCAAAATATCCATTAGTGTCTGCAATCACCTCCTCGTTTGAATAAAATCTTTGTCCCGCCAGCCATTTCTTCAAATTGGGGAACAAATAGTAGTCCGAAGGAGCCAAGTCTGGAGAATAGGGGGGATGTGAAACGAGTTGGAATCCTATTTCCATTAATTTTGCGACCACAACTGCTGAGGTGTGTGCTGGTGCGTTGTCGTGATGGAAAAGGACTTTCTTGTGGGCCAATCGCGGGCGTTTTTCTTGCAGCTCGGTTTTCAAACGGTCCAATAACGATGAATAATATTCACCTGTAATAGTTTTACCCTTTTCCAGATAGTCGATGAAGATTATCCCTTGCGAATCCCAAAAGACAGTCGCCATAACCTTTCCGGCCGAAGGAACGGTCTTCGCCTTTTTTGGTGCAGATTCCCCCTTGGTAACCCATTGTTTAGATTGTTGTTTGGTCTCAGGAGTATAGTAATGTATCCATGTTTCATCCACAGTGACGAAACGACGCTTAAAGTCCTCCGGATTCTTCTGGAACAGCTGCAAACCATCCTTGCAACACTTCACACGATTCCGTTTTTGGTCAAGCGTGAGCAATCGCGGCACCCATCTTGCAGATAGCTTTCTCATGTCCAAATGTTTATGCAAAATATTATGTACCCGTTCAGTCGAGATGCCCACAGCACTAGCAATCTCACGCACCTTAACTCTTCTGTCATCCATCACCATATCATGGATTTGATCAATGATTTCTGGAGTCGTAACCTCCACAGGCCGTCCAGAACGTTCAGCGTCACTTGTGCCCATATGGCCAGTCCGAAAATTTTGAAACCACTTATAAACTGTTCTAATCGAAAGTGCAGAGTCACCATAATGTTTATCAAGCTTCTCTTTAGTCTCCTGAGGCGTTTTGCCTTTCATAAAGTAATGTTTAATCACCACACGAAATTCTTTTTCGTCCATTTCTTGAAAATCACTCGACTTCCTTGATTCACACGAATGCCAAACACAAAGAAATAGACCAATATGGCTGAAACTTGGTGTGCGTTCATTCAAGAGATGCTACTAACTAAACATGACCTCGATACGCGCCGGTGGTGCCATCTCTCGGACTTTGCACGGACTTTTCAAACCAGCCTCGTATATATTATAGAAGATTATAAATAACTTGGCCAGAGAACAAATGTATGAATTAAAAAAAAAACACATAAATTGGATAAGTGGTTTTCGAGTAATAAGCGCACTAACGGATAGACAGACAGAAAGAGAGGCGTTCCATTTTATATATATTATAGATAATCTTACTATATAACAATAAGACACAATGTTCTATAGATCAGTTCAAACTTGTTTCACCGTTAAGGCGGGGAGGACAAGGTGGAGCATAAACTCGGTTCCCGAAAATTTTATTTTTATAGAGCCAAGTGTACATTTCTGTGCGAGAGCTTTACAAAAATAAACAGTATCAATAATACGGAGTAAATGAAGCCGTGATTATATCCATCAGTAACTTATTCCATCCCTAGTCGGATGTAAGCCTCCCCAAGTTGTCTCCTATGAGCTGTCTTGTTTACTTTTTGCATCCAATCGCGTGTCGCTAATGGTTTTATGTCGTCCGTCCATCTTGTCTATGGTCTAATCCTGCATCTTTTATGTTCTCTAGGCCTTCATTTAATCAAACGGCGCGGCGTATCTATCTGTTATCATTCATTCTTGCGATATGCCTCGCCCAATTTCACCTTAATAAACATATTCGTATCTCGATGTTAAGAATACGATCTTGGATTCTAATTTTTAGCATTCTCCTCTCCATTGTTACCTTGAGTTTATTTATTATACTTTTATTTAAAGGCCACGTTTCAGAGCCATATGTTAATACCGACAGTACGTATTGATCGAATAGTCTGGCTTTTATAGTATTAGACGCAGACCATGCTAACGAGACTTTTCTATTCAAGTCAGCCTTTACATTATTTTTAATATTTTGATTTTTTGTCCTACCTAAATATATGAATGTTTGAACCTTTCCTATTTTTTCACCTTCTATTAATAGTTCCTGGCTGTTATCTTCAGTGTCGTTGTCTAAATACTTGATTTTGGTGAAGTGATTATATATCTGTTTAAAAATGAGTGAAAAATTTGGAAGAAACTGCCTTAGTGTTTCGTAAACCTTGGGCAGAGCGATCAAGAACGTCCACAAAAGAAGCAATGTAATCGTTGAATGCCAGTTGGCGAAAATCTCAATATGCAAACGATTCCATGGCATGAAGGTGCACAGGTGCTTGTTTTTTTTACTATTTGTCAATTTATTTACATAAATTAAATTTTTTTATGGGAGACCTTGTACTATAATATTTCTTCTCAGCTCATAATTACATTATTCTACCTCTTCTAATAAATAGTGAAAGTAAATATTGCTCTGTCTTGGGCAAAAGGGTAAGAATTGTGGAAAAGCACGCAAAACCTTATTTAAAGGCACCCTCATAAAAGAGTCTGTATATATATATATATATATATATATATATATATATATATATATATATATATATATATATATATATATATATATATATATATATATAGATAGATAAAGGGTAAAATTAAAGCAGAGATTGAAGTAATATGAAGACAAAACACAAAATACATCCCTACCAGTATTAACAGATAATTTAACAACATCAATAAAAGAAGCAGAAAATGCAGTGGTCAAAAGGGAACCAAATAAAACGGATAAACTTAGTGCGGAAACAAGAGAATTAATAGATCGGAGGTATAAATTATCACGTAGAGACAATAACTTAGAGGAATTCAGGAGAGTCTTTAGAGAAAGAAGAAGGTTAATCAGAAGAGACATCAAGAAAGCTTACGAAACTGAGGTACAAAAAGCAATAGAACATAACAAGAATCTAAGATGTCTAAGAAGTGGAAGAAGAAAACAAATCATCAGTCTAAGTAATAAGAAAGGAATGGAAACAAGAGAGAAACGGGAAATAATAACAATTACAGAAACCTTTTATTAAGATATATACACTTTCCAACTTAATGAGGATCGGGAATATAGAACAACGACAGGGAAGATAATGAATGTCGAATCAGAAGATATGCCTGATATTGCTAAAAAGATGAAATCATGTTGGCCTTATCGAGTATGAAAAACTGCAAAGCATTAGAGGAGGATGATATAACAGTGGAGATGCTAAAAGAAGAGGAGACGAACTTCTGTCTAGAATGTGCCAATTATTTAACGAGTCTTGAGAACTGGAGGAATGCTAGATGCGTGAAATAATGCGATAGTTATTCTCCTACACAAGAAAGGGGACAAAACAAATTCGGAGAACTATAGATCTATTAGTTTACTTTCACAGATGTATAAGCTCTTCTCCAAAATTATATCAAACCAAGTTTCTAGAAAATTAGATGACTAACAGCCTGTAGAGCAGGCGGCGTTTAGGAAAAATTTTAGGACTCGTGACCATCTTTCAACAATGGGAATGTGGCGTGAAGGTGCCCAGGTGTTTGATTTTTTTATTATTTATCAATTTATTTACATAAATTAAACTTTTTTATGGGACACCTTGTACTATAATATTTCTTCTCAGCTCATAATTACATTATTCCACCTCTTCTAATAAATAGTGAAAGTAAATATTGCTCTGCCTTAGATAAAAGGGTAGCAATTGTGGAAAAGCACGCAAAACCTTATTTAAAAGCACCCTCATAAAAGAGTCTACATATATATATATATATATATATATATATATATATATATATATATATATATATATATATATATATATAATTTCGTGCAAAATGTGTTACGAAAATTGCGCTTTGTTAATATACAACAATAGATTTAATTTATTGAGCACCTTTCACATAACATGAAGTAATATATTTTTTTATAAATATAATAGGGCAATTTTTATTTTCCCCGCTATTATATTCGCGAAAAAACAGCCTCCGAGATAGTTGCATTTCTTTACGCTTCCATATTTATCTATCGATCGATCGATTGCCGTGATAACACGATATGTGATGTCCGTTTGAAGTTTTTTGCTTTAGGAGGATGTCGTTGTTTTTGGTTGGAAACAAAGCTAATTTTAAGAGTAGTGATTTTTAATTTAACATACCCGCATAAAGTTTCGAACATGAGTAATATATCATTTTCAGTACTGTTAGTCTGTACGATTTTGAAAACTATGGTGGTGTTTCATTATTTCTGATCTAACCGGAAACAATCAGTAGATAAAGCTGGAATATGATAACTCACCTAAAGGGCTATTTTTTCGTTTGAATGAAATTTTGAATAAGTAGTAATGAAAAATATATTAATCAAATAAGAAATTATATCACGTAGGCTGAAAAGTTTTTTATTCACACTCTTGTTCACCCAATTTATTATACTTACAGTCCCTGGCCAAATTATTAGACGCACTGCAAGATTTCATGTAAAATATTAATTACCGAGTCATATTGTACCGTTTTATTATTTTAAATTGATTTGTTTTTTATTTTTATATTATCCAATCAATTACCTATTTATTTGACATAAATAAAACAGCATTAATTTAGAAAAGCATAAGTTTATTAAGTTTTAAAGAAAAGTGAAATTAATGTTAGTAAAAGTCAATATTTAGTTGAGCCACCTTTAGCCGCTATCAAAGCTTTAATTCTGTGCGGCATGCTATCAATGCAAGATTGTACTGTCTCCTGCATTTGAGGATGATGATTCCACACATGAATAATCTTTTCTAGGAGCTGGGTTTTGTTGGTAATCACATCTTTAGCCACTTCTCTTTTCATCAGCTCCCACACATTTTCAATGGGGCTATTACCCGGCCAATCCAACAGAGGGATATTTTTTTCTGCCAAAAAAGCTTTAACAAGACCGAGCAGTGTGGCAGGGACCTCCATCTTGCATGAAAGTGAATGGTTCCCCATTTGGAAACCATTCTCTGAGCTGCGGAATCAACCGATTTTGTAATACTTCTTTGTACTGATCTTGCCTCATTATTCCTTTGACGACGTACAGACGTCCAGTGCCCTTGCCGCTGATGACTGACCAAATCATCACTTTGGTGGGATGTTTAACCGTCGGGACGACACAATCAGGATGAAACTTTTCTCCATAACGACGACGCACATACTGAGCTTTATTCTGCAAAATTTCGAATGTGCTTTCGTCACTGAAGCAGACCTGTCAAAAATAGGAAAAATATATAAACTTCCATGTTTATTTGCTTTATTTAACTGAAAATGATAATAATGTATCAATTATTGATTAAATTGCTGTATCTTACCGATCTCCAGAAGTCCACATCTTTGTCTTGCCATTGTTTGGCCCACTTCAGGCGCTTTGCTTTCATTGCAGCTGTTAACTTGGGCTTCCTGGCGGGGCGACAGGCCTTAAAATCTAATTCTTTCAATTTTCTTCGAACAGTGCGCTCAGAAGCGTTTACGCTAGCATCCTGGAGTTGTGATTTTTATTACCTTTGTGGTAGCAAATCTGTTTTTCTACACAAATTTTCTTCAAACATCTCTCTGACCGTGGAGTGAAAATTGGTTTTCTACCGCATCTTTTCTTTCTTTTCGGGCTTAATTCCTTCCCTGGCTCAATTTTCTTTTTTATGCGTCGTACACTAGCTTCAGAAACCTCCAATCTTCGTGATATTTCTCGGTTTGTAAATGTTTTCGCAATCACAAGGGCCTTCACTTCAGCTTTTTTACATGGTGAAAGATCGCCTTTTCTACCCATAATGAAAATAGTCCAATTACTTTTTTAAAACACTGCATATAAAATAAACTAATAACTGAATAGTATAAAACTGTTAAACAAACAATCACAGTCCATAAAGCCACAGAAACACGTCCGTACCTGACTCGATTCCGATCGCGACTGATACAGGTTTGTACTTGTTTACGTTCATGTATCACTTTGTCAACACAGTGTTGCCATATGTTAAAAATAAATACAAATATGTAGTCTACAACAATTCTTTTAAATAAAAATCAATAATATTGTAGTTTAAATATACCATTATTGCATAAAAACTCTTAAGAAACATAAAATTACTAAAAAAAATACAGTGCGTCTAATAATTTGGCCAGGGACTGTATTTAAAACACATTTTTTTTTGCAAAATTCGACTTTATTTATCAGTATAATCTCCTTCAAGAGCGATACAATCAGTCCAACGCTATTTTAACATTTCTATACCTTTCTTGTAGAAGGATTTGCCTTTGCCTTCAAAATAAGTCTCAGTTTCGGCGATCACTCCTCCATTGGAGCCAAATCTCTTTCCTGCGAGTATTTTTTTGAGATTTGCGAATATCTAATAGTCGCTGGGCCAAATCTGGAGAATACAGTTGATGAGGAAGCAATTCAGACTTCAATTCATGCAATTTTGCCACCGTAACCATTCACTTGTGACACGCTGCATTGTTTTGATGAAGGAGCACTTTTTTCTTCTTCATTTAGGGCCGTTTCTTTGCGATTTCTGCCTTCAAACGCACCAATAACTTTATATAATAATCGCTATTGATGGTTTTTCTCTTCTCAGCATAGTCGATGAAAATTATTCCATGCTCATCCCAAAATACAGAGGCCAAAATCTTCCCAGTCGACTGTTGTGTTTTTGGTCGCTTCGGGCGGCTTTCACCGGCTGCTATCTACTGAGCTGACCGTCGATTTGATTCCGGTGTATTGTGGTGGATCCATGTTTCATCCATTGTCACATATCGCGTGAAAAAATCCTTTGTATTGCGTTTAAACAGGTCCAAACAGCGCTCAGATTCATCAACGTGTTGTTGTTTTTGGTCTACTGTGAGCAAACGCGGTACCCATTTCGAACAGAGCTTTCTCATGCCCAAATGTTCACGCAAAATATAACCAACGAAATTCGATTTTTTCCATTGTTTTGAAAATATCAAAAGTAGCGTCACTAAAACCACTGTAACTTGTAGACTAATCGGCGAAATGAAATTTTGCCACGTATCGTTTAAAGGTTAGTACTTCCTAAAAATCATATGGTTTTTTTGAAAAGGGCGACATCTATGTGTCAGCCCAAAAACTTTTCAGCCTACGTGTTAAATTGGTCGCTTAAAAAATTAGAGCAACATACAAGGCTAAATTGCTCAAAACTAAATGATTGAAATTGAATGAAGAAAATTTTTGTTACGCTCAAAATATAGAAATGTATAAGAACGAATTATTTCAAGACCTGTATAGTGTTACCCTACTAACCCCTAGGCCATATATGTAAGTGATTAGGCAGTAGCTTTTCTCCTTTCTCCGGTTGGATGCACAGTTCCAAATATCCATGTTCAATGTAACTTTGAGAAAAGTCAAATAAAGGCGCTTTTTGCATGAAGGATCGAACGACAGAATAAGCTCCGTCCGCTCCAATGATGAGATCGGCGGTTGTTTCTATTGTTTCATTTGTGTTCGTACTAAAAAGTATAGTTGGTCGTCAGAATTCAATTTAACAATGATATTGAATTTAGAAAATTATTTTATGGAAAGGGGAGTTTGTTGATTGTCTGTAGATTTTTAAAGGTCTTGTTTACTCACATTTTATTAATTTATTTATTTTTTTTTTTAAATAAAAAGTGACAATATCAGTCTTCGAGATTTTTGTATTTCTTAACGTTTCTGGATTCCTAGATCACAAAAAAATATATCAATTTAGTCTCTTTTCAATTCCCGTTGGTTAGTCGGTCATATTATTTTTCATTATTGGAATTATATACATAGGGAACTGTAATGTAAATACAGAGTGGCTTTCAGAAAAAAATATTTTACAACCTGTATCTGTAAGAGCACAATTAGGTAAAGAACTTTACTATTTTTCTGATTTTATATTTTCATAATACTTGAATTTGGTTTATATCTTTTAAAACTGATAAAGATTCAATATTTAAAAATAATTACCTAAAAAGTTTTATGGTATTTTTCACAAAATCGACGTGTACCAATTTGTAATTGAAGTGAAGTTGGACATTGGGATACTTTTCGGCGGCTACAATAAATTAGAATATAAAAATCGAAATTTTATCTAAAAAGGATTGAAAAGTATCACTTACCATCTAATAGAGTTTGATTTAAAAAATTCCTTCCAATTGAATAAATGTACTAAAATTAAAAACAAAATATACCTATTTATGTAGTACGAGGCTGGTTTGAAAAGTCCGTGCAAAAATAAAAACTACTTATGTGTTTGGGGTAAACCTTTTTTATTTTTCGGCATAGTCTCCTTTTAGGCTTATACACTTCGTCCAACGATGTTCTAGTTTGTTGGTCCCTTCCGAATAATAGGATTTGTCCAAGTCTGCAAAATATCCATTAGTGTCTGCAATCACCTCCTCGTTTGAATAAAATCTTTGTCCCGCCAGCCATTTCTTCAAATTGGGGAACAAATAATAGTCCGAGGGAGCCAAGTCTGGAGAATAGGGGGGATGTGAAACGAGTTGGAATCCTATTTCCATTAATTTTGCGACCACAACTGCTTAGGTGTGTGCTGGTGCGTTGTCGTGATGGAAAAGGACTTTCTTGTGGGCCAGTCGCGGGCGTTTTTTCTTGCAGCTTGGTTTTCAAATGGTCCAATAACGATGAATAATATTCACCTGTAATAGTTTTACCCTTTTCCAGATAGTCGATGAGGATTATCCCTTGCGAATCCCAAAAGACAGTCGCCATAACCTTTCCGGCCGAAGGAACGGTCTTCGCTTTTTTTGGTGCAGATTCCCCCTTGGTAACCCATTGTTTAGATTGTTGTTTGGTCTCAGGAGTATAGTAATGTATCCATGTTTCATCCATAGTGACGAAACGACGCTTAAAGTCCTCCGGATTCTTCTGGATTAGCTCCAAACCATCCTTGCAACACTTCACACGATTCCGTTTTTGGTCAAGCGTGAGCAATCGCGGCACCCATCTTGCGGATAGCTTTCTCATGTCCAAATATTTATACAAAATATTATGTACCCGTTCAGTCGAGATGCCCACAGCACTAGCAATCTCACGCACCTTAACTCTTCTGTCATCCATCACCATATCATGGATTTGATCAATGATTTCTGGAGTCGTAACCTCCACAGGCCGTCCAGAACGTTCAGCGTCACTTGTGCCCATATGGCCAGTCCGAAAATTTTGAAACCACTTATAAACTGTTCTAATCGAAGGTGCAGAGTCACCATAATGTTTATCAAGCTTCTCTTTAGTCTCCTGAGGCGTTTTGCCTTTCATAAAGTAATGTTTAATCACCACACGAAATTCTTTTTCGTCCGTTTCTTGAAAATCACTCGACTTCCTTGATTCACACGAATGCCAAACACAAAGAAATAGACCAATATGGCTGAAACTTGGACTTTGCACGGACTTTTCAAACCAGCCTCGTATATCTTACCATATAGACTAATTACTACCAGTACCAGCTTGTCCCGTGATTCTAGTGCTGTTGCTTAGTTAATAATGCAAAGAGAAACTATTTCATTTCCTTATGGTTGTGCGTTTACTTTATATTAGCTCAGACCTTATAAATTACCTGATTAGTTACAGGATCATAGGGCACAGATGCATTGTCCCCAGATACATTATGTAGATATCTTCCTTTCATAGGAATAGCGTTTTTTAGCATATCATCTTCAAGCCCTATAATACGTAGTGCTCTCCTACCTCTATGAGAAAGGGCCAGATTGATTGACCGGCCTCGCTTTATTTTCGATTTCCTTAGGTCTGGAATACATAAAAATGCGTTTTATAAGGGCCGGAAAACGATTTCACGATTGCTTATATAGTGTCCCAATTGGTTTCAAATTTTGTACTACTTGTAAATGTATTTCCATCTCTCTATTCATTTATATATATATATATATATATATATATATATATATATATATATATATATATATATATATATATATATATATATATATCTATATATATCTATATATATCTATATATATCTATATATATCTATATATATATCTATATATATATCTATATATATCTATATATATCTATATATATCTATATATATCTATATATATCTATATATATATCTATATATATCTATATATCTATATATATCTATCTATATATATATATATATATATATATCTATCTATATATATATATATATATATATATATATATATATATATATATATATATATATATATCTATATATACACTCCTGGACAAAATTAACGCAACAATATATTAAATCATACAAATCTCTATAATGAATTAGTTTTAATAATTTTTTATGAACATTGGTTACACTAAAAGTTAGAAAAAACTTATTCGGATACTTTAAAAGTGAATTAGTTACCAGATTTCTCTATAAGATTCGAATTAAAATTATTCCTAAGACCTAATAACAAAATCGTTGAAATTATGTAATAATGAAAAAAATAAACTGGGACACTAGTAGCAAAATTAATGGTGTAACTGGGACACTAGTAGCGTGTTTTGCCTCCTCTACTTCGGATGACAGCGTTTATGCGCCTAGGCATGCTTCTAATTAAATTTTGGATAAAATCTTGAGGAATTTGCTCCCATTCTGTGATAACTGCATTTTCAAGTTCCCTCAGGTTTCTAGGTGCAGGTATATGACGTTTCACATTTTTCTTAAGGTGATCCCATACATGTTCTATCGGATTCAGATCCGGACTTTTTGGTGGCCATTGCATAATCGGTATATCAACTTGATTAAGATAATCGAGTACGTCCCTAGCCGCGTGAGGTCGAGCGTTGTCTTGCATAAACAGGAAATTGGGCCCCACAAAATGACCGAAAGGCATCACATATTCTATTACAATATTCTCAAGATAGTAGTCAGCATTCATGGATCTCGTACGGACAGGAACTAACTCTGTGCGAGCATCAAAGCAGATGCCACCCCAGAACATAACAGAGATATTGCAAGGAGCAAACCTCTCTCCTGGTCTTCGCCATACTCGCTCACGACCATCTGGATGTTTTAGACTAACCCTAGTTTCATCTGTGAAGAAAACTTGTTTCCAATCATCCACAGACCAGTTTTCGTGATCTCGAGCAAAACGTAACCTGGCAACTCTGTTCTCTCTAGTAAGCAAGGGTGCAGTGGCTGGTCTCCTACTGTTTAATCCAGCTTCATTTAACCGTCTTCTAACTGTTTTAGAAGAAATTGTGACATTGCGAACAGCTTCGAGTTCGTTTGTTATAGAACTGGTGACAGTCCTGTTTCTTAAAGCATATTGTCTTATAAAATGTTCATCTAGGTCGCTAGTGCATCGTTTTCACCCCCTTGCCCTAGCCTTCTAGAATAAGTTCCTACTTCATTCAAGCGTCTTACCATACGACTTATTGTGGAACGATGTTTGCCTAACAAATTAGCAATGTAACTCTGACAATATCCCTCGTCCAATAAAAGTGAGGCTCGCACTACTTCGTGTTCAGTTAAATTCCTTGTTCGATTCATTTTTCTAATTCTTCGGGGTCAAAAATAAGATAGTCTACTACAAAAACGCATTACTTTGAAAAAGGGAACAATTTATAAGCTTACTTTTAAAGAAAATCTATCGCATTATTACAGAAAATTGTTTATCTTCTAAAAAATTCTTTAAAACTGTAAATCTAAACGAATTGTTTTGATTTCTGTCATGAACAACGAAACAAAATATGCATAGTCTACTATTCAAATACTCGATAAACTTTAAAACTGACATAAGAAAAAGATAAATTAATTCTCAGATTGTTGCGTTAATTTTGTCCAGGAGTTTATATATATATATATATATATATATAAATATATATATATATATATATATGTATATATATATATATATGTATATATATATATATATATATATATATATATATATATATATATATATATATATATATATATATATATATATATATAATATATATATATATATATATATATATATATATATATATATATAATATATATATATATATATATATATATATATATATATATATATATATATATATATATTTCTATCTATATATATATATATATATATATATATATATATATATATATATATATATATATATATATATATATATATATATATATAGTTAGAGATATACTTAATACGTAATTTTTAACATTGCTGAATTGAAAAGAGAGGACAGACAGCTGTTGGTGAAATATCAAAGATGTCTTACATGTTTACGTCTGGAAACGTTTTTCAAAAAGTAAATGTTTTTTGCCTTAAATATTGCAAAATGGTAAAGCAAAACGTGTGAAATTTTAACTATAATGTGTTTACTAGAAATTTTTTATCTGTTAGGAGAAAACGAGTTCTTTGTTACTTATTTAGATGCATGTAAATAATAAAATAATCATTGATGGCAATACTAAAATAGGTATTGGTAAGTCATTTTGGAATACATCAGACAGGCAGGAATGCCGATTAAAAGTTTGAGACCTCTTTAAGTTAATTATACGTATTATTAAGTGATTTTTATAACATCTCGTGTTAGCTTAAAGTCCCTTGATGGACGGTTTCGCTGTCGTTTCAATGGAATCTTTTTCAAAGCGTTGATCATTGGACGGTGTTTTCGCGTTGAGTTCATTCAACGCTAAGACACCGGCCAGTGATCAACGCTTTTCAAAAGATGGATGAAATTCCATCGAAACTTCAGCGAAACCGTCCATAAAGGGACTTTAAGCTAACAAGAGATACCCGAAATACCACTACTATATATATATATATATATATATATATATATATATATATATATATATATATATATATATATATATATATATATATGTATGTATATAGGGAAAAATATTCGTTTTGATTGGAAACCTGCAGATATTTCTTATCTTTCTTATTTGATTTTATTGATGCTTATTGGTCGGTAGTCGACTTTTAATTCTAATAGGTTGCAGTCACCTCCAATTTCATTACAGCATTTGCTATATGGTCGCAATATGTGGACATTTTTTAAGGGAGTCGCAAATGATCCCTTGCTCCCTTAATCTTTATTGTTACTTACCGTCTCTTTTTTCATACATAGTAACATTGCAACCCCTTTTAGCAAATACGCACACACACAATGCCCCAACCTAAAACGAAATAATTCGTATTGTTATAAATTAATGTTTTTGGAAATATGTATCAGTACTTAAAATATTAAAAATTAAATATCCGATTTGTTATACTTACCAACCCTCCTCCAACAACAACAACTTTTTTTTCAGCAGATTTTTCATTTTCAATGATTTTATTAGTAACAGTACTCATTATAATGAGGTGTTTTTACGTATACCTGGAATAATAAGAAAATTCCACAATTGTATTAATTCGGGTTTCCAATGTAACAAAATACCGTATTTGTGGTGTCGGGCTTCAAAGTTATATGATATAGAAGGATTTAGATTGGTTTACAAAGTTGATTAGTGGAAGGTGGATTAAAAGGTTGTTGTCCTGAAAAACTATTCTAATTATAACGATGAGAAATCATAATTTTTTTTGAATTAGGCTGAGCCAAGTTAGTGTTTTTTTTTAAGTTTAACCTCCCTCTTCAGAGATCTTCAAGTTATTCAATTATTAATATATATTAATTTTTTTTTAATGGAAAGCCCTATATATTATTTTATTTTTGATTGCTAGTCAAAATTCTAGATATTATTTGTCTAACATTCCATATGTCTAAACTGAACTGTGAAATTATGCTGGCTTGTATCAAACATTAACGTAACGACTTAACGCGTCAAAAAATGATTTATTGACGAAAACATTTATTGCTGCATTTTGTGAAACTGCAATTTGAGCGTAATATCATAATGGTACATTTAACAGAATCTGAAATAATCACTTTGTTAATGATGGTTGGTTACGGAGACCGTAGGCGAACACAACAGGAAGTGTGTGATCTTTTTACCGTAGAATATCCGAATCGAGAACCTATTAACCAATCCATAGTTAGCAAAATATTAAAACGATTTAAACAATCAGGTCATGTTAGGGATCGTTCTAAATCTGGACTTCCAAAAGTTAACACAAGCCATGATAAAAAGTTTAAAAAGTTTGATGTTTTATTGGAAATTACAGAAAATCTCCATACAGCCGCTCATCAATTTTGCCTAGACCACAACATAAGTAAAGGTACCTTAAGTCGTATACTGAATGAAGAAAAATTGCATCCATACAAACCCATTCTATCGCAAGAATTATCTGACGATAAAAATAATTTATTAACGGACCAGCCATTTACACATAAGGGAAACACAAAGAAAAACAAAACATTTACATAACATTTACATATTACTAAAAACATAGTAAGAGTTTCCTCATCCGAAGCACCATCGCAAAACGTGTCTAATCTTATTTTTTGTGGTTTAAATGTTATCACTAAATAAATCTATATTGGAGACTGTATTAATAGCATTAGCCCCAACACAGGATCTAGTCAATACTGATGATATGTAGTGTTCTTTGAGGAGTGTTAAGTCCAATCTTCTCCTGAAGTTCTGGGCAATCAATTGCAGAATTTAAAACTTTATGTAGTGTGCAAATATCGGTTACCCTTTTCCTCTCTTCAAGGCTAGGTAAATTTAACAAATTCATTATTTCCTCGTATACAATATATTCTACTGTTATTCGCATTTTATACCCTATGAATCTCAGAAATTTCTTGCACACGCTCAATTAAATCTACATGGTGACCATACTGGACAAGCGTACTCTAGTACTGATCTAACAAACAAACAATATAAAACCTTAAAACACTTAATATCGGTAAAAATCAGAGAGTGATCTTTTAATAAAAACCTAACATTTTCATAGCCTTATGTGTTCACTATGAAAATTAAAACTTACCTTTTTATCGAAATACGCCCCAGGATCCCTCACATCACGCCTCTTCAGAATACCGTCATCAGTCTTATAATTGTATATTAGAAAATTCTTTTTTCTATAAAATTGCATTTCTGTATATTAAGAATCATATTATTTAATTGACACCAATCCTTTAAACTTTCCAAATCTAGTTGCAATTTATAACAATCTTCCATTGATTCCACTATTCTATATATCTTTAAATCATCTGCATATAACAAAAATTTTGAATGTTTTAGAAAGTCTGAAATATCATTGACGAATATGTTAAAAACGAGTGGGGACAGGTGAGAACCCTGTGGAACATCAGTTGTGACTATGACTTCATCTGATATAAAATCCTTAATCTTTACAATCTGCTTACGGTCAAAAAGCTAACTTCTGAACTATCTCAATAAGTTACCGAAAATTTCCGAACACTCAAGTTTATAAATTAGTGCTTTTGAGAAATCTGTGTAGATTTCGCCTACTTGTTCGGTGGTTTCCAAAGCGTTCCTAAGCTCATTTTTGTAGACTAGTAAATTGGTAACAGTGGAACGTCCCCGGCTGACTGCGATAGACACGTTCAATTTTGCAAGGTCATGATGGAAGGAATCAATAATGATACCAACCTAAATCACAATATTGTTTTTTCTGACGAGGCCGCATTTTATCTTAACGGAAGAGTTAATAGGCATAACTGCCGGTATTGGTCTACCGGGAATCCTCACTGGATAATCGACAGTCATTCTCAAAGACCACAAAAGATAAACGTGTGGGCAGGGATTTGTGGACGTCATGTCATTGATCCCTTTTTTTATCGATGGAAATCTTACAGGACAGCCAGTTACTCCAAGAGCAAGCTATTCCAACTTGTGCAGGTCTTTTTCCCGATGAAAATAATTTGGATACCCCTGACAGAAATCTGTGGTATCAACAGGACGGAGCACCTCCTCACTATGAAATCAATGTTCGCAGATATTTGGATGCGATTTTTCCTAATTGATGGATAGGCAGAAGAGGTGCTGTAGAATGGCCTGCAAGCAATCCCGACTTTACTCCACTCGATTTTTTTTATTTGAAAATCATAGTTTACCAAAGTCGACCTGAAACTGTAGAAAATTTACAACAAAGAATTCAATATTCAATTTTAGCTAAATAGTTTTCCCATTGCCTCTCGTACAACTAAATAAAATTAAAAATTGTATTACGCTCCTGGAACACTCTTAAAGTTACTAAATGGGCTCTTCAGAGAAATACATTTTTTTTTTTAAAGTAAATCAATTGAATTCGGAAGTGTATTCGAAGTGCAACAAAGCCGTAAACATTATTACTCTTACCTCCTATTTACTTACTTCCCACTATTCGTTAGACAAAGCATGTTCGACATAGATTATTCATACTATAGTGATTTAATGCAATCGGAGAACATAGACTATTGAATTGAACTAATGTTCAAGGGAATAATTCCGTTGTATTGTTTTTATAAAAAAGAATTTCCAAAACTATAATCATATCTCATTTATACGCTTTACGGAATATTAAAAGTATCGTATAAAATATCAAAATAAGAATTAAAATTAAAAAAAAATATTTCTATATTGATAAAAATGATTTCTTTAGTTACACTTTAGTTATCTGGATCAGATTTTTTGTAGTACGATTTGTTGTAAACCAAAATTTGAGAAAACAATTTTTAATATACTTATTAGGCGATATATTACAAATTGTATATATCATGATCACAATTTGTTTTTCTTTTTAGTGTTCCGTACGGAACACTTATAGGATCACTTCGGTGTCTGTCTGTCTGTCTGTTGTGCGAAGTTTTCAATAACTGATTAGAGGTGATTATGCACAGACTGACAAGGATCACCACAAGCTACATTTTCTAGGGTATGAAATCGTAGATTTCTGTCAATACCTTTGGTATCCAGTTACCAGTACCGGCCAGTGTGACTCAAAAATTCGTAGGAGACGCTCAATTGCTCGCTCTGCAAATATAAAATTAATCAAAATATGGTAAGGCTCGAGCATCTCGCGATCGACTAAGTTAAGGCTGGCAAGAGCACTCATATTTCCGATTGCAACATATGCGTCGGAAACATGGACAGTAAATAATGCGGATAGAAATAGCTGTATTTGGGATACGGGTATATCGTCGAGTTTTCAAGATATCGTGGGTAGAACAGATTTTACAAGAATTAAAAATCACTAAGAGACTGAACTCAATTATACGAGGCTGGTTTGAAAAGTCCGTGCAAAAATAAAAACTACTTATGTGTTTGGGGTAAACCTTTTTTATTTTCGACATAGTCTCCTTTTAGGCTTATACACTTCGTCCAACGATGTTCTAGTTTGTTGATCCCTTCCGAATAATAGGATTTGTCCAAGTCTGCAAAATATCCATTAGTGTCTGCAATCACCTCCTCGTTTGAATAAAATCTTTGTCCCGCCAGCCATTTCTTCAAATTGGGGAACAAATAGTAGTCCGAGGGAGCCAAGTCTGGAGAATAGGTGGGATGTGAAACGAGTTGGAATCCTATTTCCATTAATTTTGCGACCACAACTGCTGAGGTGTGTGCTGGTGCGTCGTCGTGATGGAAAAGGACTTTCTTGTGGGCCAATCGCGGGCGTTTTTCTTGCAGCTCGGTTTTCAAACGGTCCAATAACGATGAATAATATTCACCTGTAATAGTTTTACCCTTTTCCAGATAGTCGATGAGGATTATCCCTTGCGAATCCCAAAAGACAGTCGCCATAACCTTTCCGGCCGAAGGAACGGTCTTCGCCTTTTTTGGTGCAGATTCCCCCTTGGTAACCCATTGTTTAGATTGTTGTTTGGTCTCAGGAGTATAGTAATGTATCCATGTTTCATCCACAGTGGCAAAACGACGCTTAAAGTCCTCCGGATTCTTCTGGAACAGCTACAAACCATCTTTGCAACACTTCACACAATTCCGTTTTTGGTCAAGCGTGAGCAATCGCGGCACCCATCTTGCGGATAACTTTCTCATGTCCAAATATTTATGCAAAATATTATGTACCCGTTCAGTCGAGATGCCCACAGCACTAGCAATCTCACGCACCTTAACTCTTCTGTCATCCATCACCATATCATGGATTTGATCAATGATTTCTGGAGTCGTAACCTCCACAGGCCGTCCAGAACGTTCAGCATCACTTGTGCCCATATGCCCAGTCCGAAAATTTTGAAACCACTTATAAACTGTTCTAATCGAAGGTGCAGAGTCACCATAATGTTTATCAAGCTTCTCTTCAGTCTCCTGGGGCGTTTTGCCTTTCATAAAGTAATGTTTAATCACCACACGAAATTCTTTTTCGTCCATTTCTTGAAAATCACTCAACTTCCTTGATTCACACGAATGCCAATCATAAAGAAATAGACCAATATGGCTGAAACTTGGTGTGCGTTCATTCAAGAGATGCTACTAACTAAACATGACCTCGATACGCGCCGGTGGTGCCATCTCTCGGACTTTGCACGGTTTGTTGTAATGTTCATGCATACAAGAAGCAGTAACATACAAGGCCATTTAATAGTATTATTGCTGGAGAGATAAACGCCGCATGCAAGATGTGACATGCCTTGGCCTGCAAAAATTCAGTTACAAATCAGGCAATAAACGTTGGAATTGAGAAGGCAACACAAATAAGTGGACCTGTAGCATCAATAGCCTTAAGTGCAATCAAGCATTCCAATTTGTCGTGTAATAACTCAACTTATTTAATCTATTCTATCAACTCTCTACGCCTCTGTTTATCGATAAAGCACTTGCATACTGCACATTATATGCAGTAGAACCAGTCGAGAATTTATGTTGTAGTCAGATCATCAGAAGTGGGATTCAAGTAATATAGAAATGTTGTTTTGAACATGAATCTATTATTAATTCGAATAATATCCGGAATCTTGTTGAAAATAAATGGAAAATCTTGGGTGTAATTATCTGAAATGATAAATTATTTAGTTGTAATTATCTATTTTGTATGTTCCTACGGTTCTTACAGGTTTGTCGCAGTAACCAAAAGAAAATGTTATTAATAAAAATAATATAGCAGTTGTATCTTCAACTGACTATATTATAATCACTACTTATTTATTAATAATTAATAGACACTGTATATTTTGTAGGATTAAATTTTAAATGTATGATGAATTTCTGTACATCTCCAAAACATAGTTATGTGATGAAGAAATATAAGTAAAATTTCCAGACTCTTGCCCTACAGCCGTAGTAACCGTTGCAATAGCCACTACCCGAAATAATTAAAACGACCTGACCCTTATTCCTTTCAGCCTTTAATTTTGAAGTGATATGGTCGTTTATACTTATTTGTATAAGTCGATATCTCATATTGTTCAAGCGTATTCCAGGAGAGTATGGTTTCCTTGATCGAGTAATCCTAAAACGTGAAGAAATGTAAATAATATCTGAGGGTGATTCTCTTACGAACAAAATACCTCTCTTTAAGCAAAGGCAGTAAAACTCGATGATCGACAAGAAAAATGAAATAAAGAACTCAAAATTAATTGTTTCCTAAGAACAGTTTCTTTACATTGGAATATTAGACTTTATTTTAGTAGCAAACATTCCTTTTACATTTTAGTAAATAGAAACGAATATATAAATGTTTACTTTTCCTAATAAAAATTTAGGTGAGGTTTATTCTGACTTTTTTGTTTGCTTGGCATTGAATTATTAGGGAAAAAGCTTCTAAACGGTTTAAGTAAGGAGTGGTTAATTCAAATGTTAGTACCAATTATTATTATTTTTGTATTTATACATTTTTTGTCATTAAATGTTATTGTGTAAACAACTGCGCTTTTCTATTATTAAGAATAAACTGGGGTAAATAACTAAAGCAAGCAAACTAGAAGTCTTAGGTAATTACATTTATTTCTTATCGTTTGTATCCGCATGGTTAACAAGCGCAAATATATTTGTATATTACTTTATATTAAAGTTGACATTTAAATACGGGGAAACATCGAACACTATATAAAAAACTAGATTATTTGTTTTCGAATTGTAGTCAGGCATATGTATATATACATATATATATATATATATATATATATATATATATATATATATATATATATATATATATGTATATACAATCGACACTCTATATAGTGAAAGACCAAAATGTTGACCGAAATTTCACTATAGAGAGGTTTTCACTATATAAAGAAAAAATCCGTATATATTGTTATGTATGTAAGATATTCTAGGTCTTGAAAAAATTGCACTATAAAGAGTTTTTCACTATATAGAGTTTCACTATAAACAGTGTCGACTATATATATATATATATATATATATATATATATATATATATATATATATATATATATATATATATATATATATATATACATATATATACATATATATACATATATATACATATATATACATATATATATATATATATATATATATATATATATATATATATATATATATATATATATATATATATATATATATATACATATATACATATATACAGTCCCTGGCCAAATTATTAGACGCACTGCAAGATTTCATGTAAAATATTAATTACCGAGTGATATTGTACCGTTTTATTATTTTAAATTGATTTGTTTTTTATTTTTATATTATCCAATCAATTACCTATTTATTTGACATAAATAAAACAGCATTAATTTAGAAAAGCATAAGTTAATTAAGTTTTAAAGAAAAGTGAAATTAATGTTAGTAAAAGTCAATATTTAGTTGAGCCACCTTTAGCCGCTATCAAAGCTTTAATTCTGCGCGGCATGCTATCAATGCAAGATTGTACTGTCTCCTGCATTTGAGGGTGATGATTCCACACATAAATAATCTTTTCTAGGAGCTGGGCTTTGTTGGTAATCACATCTTTAGCCACTTCTCTTTTCATCAGCTCCCACACATTTTCAATGGGGTTCATACCCGGCCAATCCAACAGAGGGATATTTTTTTCTGCCAAAAAAGCTTTAACAAACCGAGCAGTGTGGCAGGGAGCTCCATCTTGCATGAAAGTGAATGGTTCCCCATTTGGAAACCATTCTCTGAGCTGCGGAATCAACCGATTTTGTAATACTTCTTTGTACTGATCTTGCCTCATTATTCCTTTGACGACGTACAGACGTCCAGTGCCCTTGCCGCTGATGACTGACCAAATCATCACTTTGGTGGGATGTTTAACCGTCGGGACGACACAATCAGGATGAAACTTTTCTCCATGACGACGACGCAGATACTGAGCTTTATTCTGCAAAATTTCGAATGTGCTTTCGTCACTGAAGCAGACCTGTCAAAAATAGGAAAAATATGTAAACTTCCATGTTTATTTGCTTTATTTACGTGAAAATGATGATAATGTATCAATTATTGATTAAATTGCTGTATCTTACCGATCTCCAGAAAAGTCCACATCTTCGTCTTGCCATTGTTTGGCCCACTTCAGGCGCTTTGCTTTCATTGCAGCTGTTAACTTGGGCTTCCTGGCGGGGCGACAGGCCTTAAAATCTAATTCTTTCAATTTTCTTCGAACAGTGCGCTCAGAAGCATTTATGCTAGCATCCTGGAGTTGTGATCTTATTACCTTTGTGGTGTGTGTTTTCTACACAAATTTTCTTCAAACATCTCTCTGACCGTGGAGTGAAAATTGGTTTTCTACCGCATCTTTTCTTTCTTTTCGGGCTTAATTCCTTCCCTGACTCAATTTTCTTTTTTATGCGTCGTACACTAACTTCAGAAACCTCCAATCTTCGTGATATTTCTCGGTTTATAAATGTTTTCGCAATCACAAGGGCCTTCACTTCAGCTTTTTTACGTGGTGAAAGATCGCCTTTTCTACCCATAATGAAAATAGTCCAATTACTTTTTTAAAAACACTGCAAACAAAATAAACTAATAACTGAGTAGTATAAAACTGTTAAACAAACAATCACAGTCCATAAAGCCACAGAAACACGTCCGTACCTGACTCGATTCCGATCGCGACTGATACAGGTTTGTACTTGTTTACGTTCATGTATCACTTTGTCAACACAGTGTTGCCATATGTTAAAAATAAATACAAATATGTAGTCTACAACAATTCTTTTAAATAAAAATCAATAATATTGTAGTTTAAATATACCATTATTGCATAAAAACTCTTAAGAAACATAAAATTACTAAAAAAAATACAGTGCGTCTAATAATTTGGCCAGGGACTGTATATATATATATATATATATATATATATATATATATATATATATATATATATATATATATATATATATATATATATATATATATATATATAAAATAAAAATAAAACAAATAAATAAATATCGTCTTTATTAAGATGTTAATTACATGTGATGTGAGTACATATTACCCACACACATCGTGTAGTAGAAGAGGCGAGATTTAACCATCGGTTACTCTTACATCTAATCTCTTCAACACACAACGCGCTTACAAACAAAAATGAAGCAACAATTACATGCTAACATAGTAAAATCAATAATCGACAAGATACATCAAAATACAAATAAATTACGTCTGAGAATTCTGTTTATTTAACAGCTCTTCCCTATATAATCGACGAAGTCGGCCAATAGTGCACGTTTTCAGTTCTGGATTCATAGTATTGTATGTATTTACTGCATTATATCTAAAACTGCGCTGAAACAAGGCAGTGCGATGCTGAAGCATAGTCAAGCGATCAGGCCGTCTAATATACCTATCATGTACCAAATTTCGGGATACTAGCTTCTCCCTTAAATAAATCGGGACTGAAGTTCCTAAGAGCCTCATTAAGAATATTACGAAGTGCAATTGCACAGTATTAACAAAATTTAACCATTTTAACTCATTTATTTTTAAAGATATATGATCATATTTTCTCAAATGGAATATAAACCTACAGCAGACGTTCTGTACATCCTGCAATCGTCTCCTTGAAAGCGCATCCAAGCAAGGATAGTACACAATACTACAATAATGAAATGAAGACAAGACCAAAGATTCACACAATTTTTTCCTCATCTTAAAATTCAGAATAAAACGATTTGCATATAAAACCTTCATTTTCGCATAACTTTTTGTAGGAGCACCCTAACATGTTCCCCGAATCTGAGACGTGTATCAATGCGAAGACCCAAATTCTTGGCACAATTAGAAAACAGCAAATCCTGATCAGCCAGCCTCAGTCTCAAAGCCATGCTCAAGGTTGGTCGCCGATTTTCCTTGCAAAACAATAAAACTTGAGTCTTGTCTGGATTTAGCCTCAAATTATGTTCATCCGAGTAAACTGACAAAGCCATGAGATCCTGATTTAAATTTTCTGCTGCAGACTTAGGATCCGATGGTTCAAAGAAATGAAGCAACTGTGTGTCATCAGCATACAACTGAACCGATGAATATACAGCTGTTTGGAATATATCAAAAGTATATATAAGAAACAGAAGAGGCCCCAGTATTGAACCCTGGGGCACTCCGGAGATAATTTTACCAGCAACTGAACAAACATCATTCATTCGCACCCTCTGCCATCTACCCGACAAATAGCTATAGAAAAATTGTACGGAGTGATCAGCGAAGCCCAGATAGTGCAGTTGAGCACAAAGTAGGTCTATGATCCAGCACATCAAAGGCTTTCGAATAATCCAGCGAGACTGATATAACAGCCATATTTTTATCAATAGCTCTGATTATGCTATCCGTTAAATTCAATAAAGCCGTTGATGTGTGCTATGAGCCCTCCGGAAGCCAGATTGATGCAAGGGGAGCAACTCATTTGTCAAGAGATATTCTGAGACCTGTGTATGTACTGCCCTCTCCAAGACTTTTCACATAACTGGTAACAAACTAATTGGACGCAAATCTCTGACGGTTAAAGGATTTTTAACTTTAGCAACAGGGCACACAATAGACTCTCTCCAGCTCTCCGGAAAATACCCTCTCTCCAGGCAACAATTAACAATATGGGTTAGATGATATAAGATAACAGGTAAACTAAGCTTAAGCATAAAAAGTGTCAAACCATCATTTCCAGCAGCATTGGACTTTATACTATTAACACACCTGCAAATTGACTCAGGGGTTTCCATTAGGAAATTAAAGTTCAGATCTAAATTCGTCTTATTGTTACTGTAATAATATATTTTACCAGCACAGTTATCAGACTTTTGGAAAACGCTCAAAAAGTATTCATTTATATCATTCACATTGGCCAAATGTGCAGACAGACGAGGGGTATCTTTTGAACCCGTGTGAACATTGCATTGCTGAAGTCCCTTCCATAATGATTTTGCATTCTTTTGTGTCTCTAAATATTCAAGATATCCCAATTTTTCACGACGCACACTGTAAAGGGTGAGATTTCTCATTTCTTTGTAATATTGATGACTCTCCTGAGTTTTGTTTCTCTTAAACTGAGCTAGTGCTCGGTCTCTTTCTATCATTAGCGCTTTCGAAGCAGGTGTTCGCCAGGGAGCTGGAGGCTTGTTTACTCTTACCGTTCTGAGAGGACAATGGTCCCTAAACACGCCTGACAAATGAAAATTAATAAATCTGACCTTGTCCTCAATATAATAAATGTCATCCCATGATATGCGCTGTAGGTCAGTATAAAAATTATCCTCATTAAAGTGCTTAAAATCTCTATTTTATATATATATATATATATATATATATATATATATATATATATATATATATATATATAAAATAGAATCTCGATTATCCGAAATATTATGGACTAAACTGATTTCAGATAATCGAAATTTCGGTTAATCCGAATTTTTTTATAAAATAGAAGTTTAGAATGAATATAACATTGCAGATTGATTATTTATTAAAACAAGAATAGAACAATTAGTTTACTTATTTTATGTATATGTACGGAAAATCGAAAATAAAACAGTTTCATTCTTAACTTTAATGTCCTAAAAATGAGGTAATTTTTAACTGCACTCGTTTTGCGTTAGTTCTGTTTTTGGCTGCAATGTCTCTCCAACGTTTGATCAGCAAAAGGTCCGCGGCTGTTGCATTTTCTTGTTGTTCTACATAAGTTAACGCTTTTTCTAGGGTCTCTAGTCCTTCTGAATGTGCCCTTTTTCCTGGAATATTGTCAGTGGCTTCTACTTCGTTATCATCATCGTCATCGCTGTCTATTTTATTAGCGTTTTTGCATACACTTTTAATTAATTCTTGGTCAGTCATTTCATCTTCCACACTATCACTGTTTAACCATTCACAAACATCGGTTTCCGTAACATTTTCACATGCTGATATTCTTGTAATAATTTGATGTAAACTTTCATTATCTCAAATCTCCAAAAAACCAGTCTTTAAATAGAGTCGCGTTTGTTCAGGCATTGTTTTGATTTTTATACAAAACAGGAAAAGCATTGCGACGAATATTCTTAAAGGTTAGTGGATTTGCTGACTTACCAATACATAATAATGGGAGTTTGTGTCTTCCAGAAGCATTATTGCATGCAAGAACAGTAATACGTTCTTTGCTACTAGATGCTCCAGCTTCCGTTTTTGAAGCTAAGGTATTTGACTCCAACATCTTGTAGTTCAAGCCTGTTTCATCACAATTATAGATTTGGTCTGGTT